>JARGCV010000225.1:1455000-1517500 GCA_034064705.1 Bothrops alternatus | reverse complement strand
GGACCTCAGCTATCACCTTACATAGGCAAATACATATTATCACGAAGTGTGCGTTGTGCAATATTTTTAATCTAAAGTGGCATGTTTTAAACCTAGCCAATAAATAAACATCATACACATGCAGAGAAGTGAAGATCCAGAAAGGATAATCACCCTCCAATCACTTCATTTCTCCAATCAGAGTCAGAACTAGTCATTCTGTGCCTGATCTGATATTTGAAGGATCCCTTTTCCAATATCAATGAATATTCCCCCAGCACATTTAACCCTGAACCCAGAAAAGGCTGCACTTTCAGCCCTCATTAAGCGGTAATACAGTAATACACAGTCATACATTTGCCAGTGGGGAAACTCAGCCTAAACTCGGCATCTCCAAACAAAACCCCTTCGGTGTGAGTTCTCCTTTCTCACCCATCCCAAACATGCCTAAGCAAAGATTAAACCCACTTTTGGAGGTAGAGGAGGAGAAGAAGACGGTAAATCTCTTCCTATGGAAAGCCTGAACCAAAGAGATGCCATTCAAGTTCAGATAAGAAAGCTGACTTTGTTGGTCTGAGAAAATTGCTTTTCACGATCGGCCTCCTTTTAAAACTCTTTGTCTAGTTCATTTGGAGGGTTCCTGGGCCTCTCAAGAGGAAAACAGAAGTTGATATGATCTGGAACTGAACTTCCTTCTTTTCTCCCTTTTTTTTAATAGGGGAGGAGGGAGGACCCTAAAGAGAACTGCTGTAGGAAAAGGAGAGAAGCTGCAGCTGCAGCTGTAACTATAGAATTGCAGAAGATAGCCTTTCTCCATCGGTGAGCACGTAGATCGAACAACATTAGATGATTCTAACTGATGTTGTGGGCCATAAAAAATTGCACGTATATATTTAAAAATTGAGTGGCGTAGTGGCCTAGAGGTGAAGATGCTTGCTTCCCACTTGAAAAGCTTGAGAGTTCAGTCCTAGGCAGCAGCAGATGTTTCTCTATCAGGACACAAGGAGAAAACATCTGCTGTGAACTTGGAGTAGGTGTCAGGAAGGGCATCCGGCCAGTAAATGCTCAGCTCCATTCAGTTGCCCCGACTCCACCCCAAATAAAGGGATTAAAGAGTCATAAAAAGGTATGATGCATAAACACAATTTTAAGCCTATTTTTTTTTTAAAAATCAAGATTTTGAGAAAACTATACAAGGAAATAGAAACAGTGTACGTGTATAAATTATGTACATTATAGATAGCAGCATTCTTCAATCATTAGGTCAAAGTTGCTATCAGAATCTTTGCACCTATATTTAACATGAATATTAGGCAATATCTCACACAATTTGTAAGGCCCTTTTAAAAATGATCATTATATAAACCTTAGAGAATGAATAAGGAAAGGTTCCCTTTTCAAAAAACAAAACAAAACCATGACTTATATCTGCCTTTCCTTCAGAAGTTTAGTTTCTAACAATAAAGGTCCACGTTCTCTTTATGTTTTTTTTTTTTAAATACAATCTGGCATGGTTTTCCCCCCCAAATTTCCTAGAGTCAACTGTGGCAAATCTCTGTAACATTAAAGGTGCAGCTAAATCCTTTGAATGAAAGGATGATCCAGGAAAGCTGAGAATAGCTTCCAGGAGAAGTAATTTAGATAAGGGATTTAACTTGGGACAGCTGGGAAAAGTAGCTTTTTGAAAGATCATTTGTGGTCTAGGAGTGTCTTATTTAGGATCTGCTGGTAGATCCATAAATACCAAAGATGCTTGAAATCTCTGTCTGCTGGGGTTAAATTATCCATCTTCTGATCATCTTCACTGTTTTTCTCTGTATATCTGCTCCCGTCTTTCTTTCTTTTCTTTTTTTCAATCTTTTTTATTAATTTTTTTTCATCAATATATGTTAATTTTTCCAACCAACAAGTTGTCTGGAGTTTGCTAAACTAATACATGTTCAATTCCTAATCCTTCATTCTTTTCTCTAACCAAGAATAAAATAAATTCCAAATTTGATAGTAGTCTGTATCTTCTTTGTCTTTCAGCCTCATAGTTAATCTGTCCATCTCTGCACATTCCAAAATCTTCCTGATTATTTCTTCCTCTGATGGCAGTCCTTCATTCTTCCAGTTTTGTGCAAAAATTATTCTTGCTGCTGTGGTAATATGTAGGGTTAAATATAATTTCTGCTTATTAGTCTTTTCAGACATAATCCCATCTTTCTTATAACGCTGTGTCCAAGATATTCAAAAAGACATCTGACCAGTGCAGAATACAGTGGAACAATAACTTCCTGGGATCTAAAACTGCATTTCTTCTAATGCAACTTATCATGATTTTTTTACTAATTATTTAAACATGCCTGTGATTCAATACTATTATTCTGGGCTACCTGTATATAATTCTCGCCCAAGAATTATGCAAGAGGCAGAAAACCCTTCCCCTGATTCTAGTGTTCTTAACTGTGGACAAAGTAGAAAGACACAACAGAACCTACCGGTACATGCACTGGTCAATAAGGCACAACAAACACAAATAAAGACCAGCAGATCCACCAAAAAACAAGCACTAGAATCATAGCAGACAATGAACATCTGCAATTATAGTTCAATTGTATTTTGTTTTTCCTTTAATCCGAAACTCTAAACCCTTCTAAACACTTTGTCTTCCAGTTCCTATGGCCATACGAGACTTCCACACATAGATACATAGACATAGGTGTGTGTGCATACATGTGTCCACACCCACTCCAAGTTCGCTTTCACTACAGTCTAGTCACTAATTCCTGAGATCACCGCTGATAGTCCAGAAGTTTAAAAAAACAAAGTAGCGAGAATTCATACTTACAGCTTTTCAAGAACACGGAGTCCCAAAAAAGTGCTGTTCTTCAGGGTTCTTATTTTGTTATTGCTCAAAATCCTGGAGAAAGAGAGAAAGGTGTTATGTAGTTTGTGTTGTCCATGCATGCAGGCTTAAAGAAGCGGGAGAGAGGTGTGGTCCTCATTGATGGATTCATTATGGTAGTTCTGGAATAAATAAACTGGCTAAACATTCATAAAGAACTCCAGATCCTCCTTTTTGTAGCCCAGAAAACCTTTTTAAGTACAACTTTCCCCAAATCAGCCTTGCAGCTTCCGGTCAAATTCCAAAACAGGTCATGCTCACAGTTTAGAATAGCCTAAGTTGTACACTTCCCCCAGAAAAAGAGGAGATCAGTATGTAATTATTATTATTGCTTTGTCATACAGTCAGCCAGATGTTCAGATGGGATTTGCAGTTTTATCCACCTATTGAGTGCTTCTCAAGAACCTGGGATAGGCAGATGTGGATGTGTGAAAGTATTAAGAGGCATCGTTGCAGGATGTAAGCTGTTCCGAGTAAAGCTACCTTTTACAACTGACTGGTGGTGATTGTCTCAATGATGATGGTGTTTAAGCAGTGCTCC
The DNA here is from genome assembly GCA_034064705.1 of Bothrops alternatus. Taxonomy (NCBI): domain Eukaryota; kingdom Metazoa; phylum Chordata; class Lepidosauria; order Squamata; family Viperidae; genus Bothrops; species Bothrops alternatus. The sequence goes on along the minus strand of JARGCV010000225.1, from coordinate 1,514,093 downwards.
AGATGTTTTAGGATTGCACCTAAGGTGCCTATTACTATTGTTACTCCCTTTGCTTTCTTTTGCCATAGTCATTCTATGTCTATCTGCAGGTCTTTGTATTTTATAATTATTATTACATATATGACATGGTCCTCTGCCTTTTGCATAATGGCCCCAATTGCTCCCTCCCCCTTCCACATGTTAATGGTAAGGTTAAATGTTGCTCATTTCTACCTTAGTCAACCTCGCATGTTTTTGGGTGGTTGTAGATGGTTTAACGGAAAAACAGCAAGGCCTAACTCAAACTGTCAGTTCTTGAAAGCACAATTTGCATAATGCTTCTCAGACATTATAGTGTTTGCTTTTACATCAGCTCCACTGGGGTAATAGTAACATTTACAAATGGGGAACCGAGGCCAGGTGTCAATGCTTTTTCCGTGGCTGAAGGAAACCGAGAAGAAAGGCCTTATATAAACTGTACCAGCTGGTTAATGGAATTTTTTATACATATATCTCATCTCTCCCTTCATCTGAATCCATTATTTTACTCTGCGCCATTCCTGGCTGGGAATGTCTGTGGTGTGGCTAAGAGATGCGGTTAGATTTTCATCACTGCTATTCTTACCAGGATGACATAAGCCCGGAAAGCCAAGCAAAATGGAAGTAACAAAGGCATAATCTAATAAATGGAATAATAAACATTGCAAAACAAACAGATGTAAACTAAAAAGTACACAACTGAAAAGATAAACAAACCAACGCCAAAGGAACAGAATTGGAAGAAGGGAAAGAAATCTGAAACCTACCTGCTTATGAAAGGGTTGTGTGCGTAGACACAAATGTATACACATACACACACTTTCTTATATGCACATATGCATGATCGTAAGGAAAAATAAAACCCTTTTTGATATCCACATTCAATATTTCTGTCTAGAACATGCGGAGAAAAGTCATTTGTCAGGAAAAACAGCTCCGTGTTTGATTCATTCAGATAAGATCTGCATAGTTAGTTTTGCACAAATAATATACGTGTTTTTAAGGCATTTTTTTTCATCCTGATCTAATTGTCATAAGCAAGAGTTCAGAGGGAATAATCAGTAGTTCTAGGCAGCATAAGTGTGCGTTTTCAAAAGCTGGTTGGCCAGTCCAGTAAGAGCTTGGAAACCCACTGAAATATTAACAAGAATACATTTTCTCAAAACAGATACCAAAAAGTCAGTTTTTGTTCTCAAACAGAACTGGAAATGAGGAATCTCAGAATCAGATCAATTGTAAGGTATATCTTTTGTCCATATATGGGGCGTTGTCTTACCTGAACGCCTTTTCTCAGCACGGAGATGGAGAATCCACCAATGGGTTATGACTTGATCTGATTGGGCAGGAATACAGTCATAACCCATTGGTGGATTCTCCATCTCCTAGTGCTGGAGAATTGTCTATTCCCCTCCCAAAGATGTAGCTGCTCCTAAGGCAACGCTCTCTATGCATCTCCCTTTTGTGATGCTCATTTTCAGCATGGACAAGCCAGAGTTTGCAGCCTCTGGATTAGGACCTCCCACACAACGGCCTGCAAATCCCCACTATTCAGCCCCATTTGTCAAGAGGTTTGGTCCATCTCTTCCCATTGTATGGGAGTCTGGTTCAAGTATCCCCTAGTTAAGTCAGGGTTTTTGACCAGCACTAGGCAGCTTGCTCTCAGAGTAAACAGTTGGGAAGATCACAAAAAAACAGCCCTCTTTTGACCTCCTCTCAAAGCAAGCAGAAAACCTGCCAACCGAAAGGAGCCAGGAAAAAAAAATATAAAAGAAAAGGAACACCCATCAATTCTTCCAACTCTCATTAAAAAGCTTTTCTAATGAGCAATTAGCCCTGGCAAGCATGCCTTGTGCTAAGAGGGCCACCAAACAGCTGCAGAGCTTTTTGATAGCTTGACCTCACTATACATTTCAGATTCTTCTTTTCCTGGAAACTTTTAAGTTGAATGGGCCTTGTAGCAGCCACGTTTCCCAAACAACTGCTGCTAACAGCTGCACAAAAATATTTCATTTTTCTTAAGGTTTTCTTCCCTGTGCAAAAAATAGAAGCAGCATTCTGTTGCCTTTTCTTCCAAATGCTCAAGAATTTCTTTTACATTTCTCCTTGTGCTGTTTTCTGAATTGACTTCCTGACTTGACAGTGATAAAGTCAAAATGACATTGGAAAGTACTTCTCAAGGAGGTCGTGATTCACGCAGGGAGTTTATTTTTTCTCAGGTCCACCTTTTTCCATCAGTGCCCGAGTTTCTATCAGCCCAACTTTATACTATAAGGTGACCAACTTTTTTACAATGAAAAGGAGGATACAAATAAATTGAAGAAAAAAATATCGTTAACTAAAAGAAACATTTTATTCATTGCAACAATAATACAGAATACCCTATAATATGATAAATGCATAATAAAAACATTTGTAACAATAACATTTTATAATGTAATTATGCTTACATGCCGCGCCCCCGCCTGCAGCCGCCACACCCCGCCAGCACCATCGCCCACCCTGCACAGCCCCATGTAGAGCAAGGCCCCGCAGCTCCCACAGCACAGGGGGCAGCCGGCCACCACCACCCCTCACACCCCCTCCCATAGCAGCCCCGCCACCCCGCCTCTTGCGCCCATAGCCATTATTGCCCTAGCAGGGCCGAAGATCAAGAGAAAGTTACCGTGGTGTCGTCGCTCCAGTCTCCTCCAGGTACCTTCGGGACTAACTAGTAGGAGATGGTGTAGTTGGGTAGCAGGGAGGGGTGCAAAGTTCCTGCCAATTTGCCTTCGCTGCAGACAACTTACATGTGCAAAGTTTGCTGGCCGGGTGTTTTGGCGCGCTCAGCAGCAATTCCTATTGGCTTTCAAAAGCCAATAGTGGGAGTAGCACAGCTCATGCAAAAATTGGGAAAAAAAACCATCAAAAAAAGGTGCCAGAACGCCGTTCTGAGCGTTCTATGAGAAAAAAAAAGCCCTGCAGATTAGTCTTCAAATATCGAAAAGGAGGACATGTAGGAGGACACTTTTGCAGGGAGGACAGAACTCACAAAAGGAGGACTGTCCTCCCTAAAGGAGGACTGTTGGTCACCTTAACACTATTGTGATTTTTAAATGCTTCTAATTGTTTAAATCACTTTTGTATAGAACAGGGATGGGCAGCTATGGCTGGCTCAGGAATTCTGGAAGTTGAAGTCCACAGATTGTAAAGGGGCCCTAGTTGCCCACCCCTGATATAGAAGCATCACAATAGGCTGGCTGTGAGATGCTTTTGACAGTTTCTTTCTTTCCTTCTAATGCATTTAATTTTGTTTTCAAATTTGTTGCAGCCTACCTGGAAAGGTTTTGCTTGAAATGCAGCAGAGAACCAATTTGCATGTGAAATGTACATAATATGAGATATGGGATCTCTGCATGCATATATACAAGTTGTCTTTGATGAAGGATCGTAACTGAGCCCAACATTTCTGTTGCTTAATGAGACCTTTGTTAAGTGATTTTTGCCCCATTTACGACCTTTCTTTCCACAGTTGCTAAGTGAATCCGTTTTCCCCATTGACTTTGCTTGTCAGAAGGTCATGGAAGGTGATCTCATGACCATGAGACACTGCAACCAGTGTTATTGTTATTGTTATTAACAATAACAAGAAGAAGAGGAGGAGGAGGAGGAATAACTCCAGCAATGTTACAAAAAAAACTGTGCTACTCGGAACATCTTATATTTTAAGGAGGTACCTGGTTGACACCTAGGATGCTGGTAGCAACCCGTGTCAACCATCAGCGCCAGCCAATTTGAATGTTCAGTTGACTGAGGTTCATGTTTAATGAATAAAAGATAGTAATAATAATAATGTTTGGTTCATGATTTTGCAAGGCAACTCTTTGTTGCCTTGTTTTCCCTAACACATCTTTACCTTGGCTGGGAATTTCAAGAGAAGAAGCACGTACCTCTGGAATCTTCTTCTCCATTTGAAGAAAAGTGAACCGCGAAGGACAAACCCCAGCATTAACCCTGCATCCCTCGGGAGTTCAATACTCCCCCCCTTTTTTTTTTTACTTCCATCTGGAAAGGGCAGAAACTAGGTTGTTTTCATGATTTGTTTATTGTTCCTACCATCTCTCAAAAACGGTCTGCCTTTTTTCCCACACTACTTTCTCTACATACATCTCATCACTCTTTCCTGCCATTTAAACACTGAGGTGGGAGGTCACAGTCATACCATATGTTAAGCAAACGGTGGTAAGCCCCAGAAATTCAAAATATTATGCAGTTGCAGAATTCATTATTTAGTTATAAATTTGTTTGCTAACCTGTCTTTCATTTAGGAGCTTAAGATGGTTTAAATCAGTGGTTCTTAACCTTTTTGAATGAATCGCCCCCTTGAGCCAGTGAGGAAGTTGTCATCGCCCCCGTCCCCCAACATAACCTCTCAATCACAACATAGGAAATAATTCTTCAATTTATGCAAACACTTGTTTTGTTTTCTTTAAAATGGTCATCAGGACATATCGATGCAAAATAATTTATTTCCAGTCTTTTCCCCATATTTCAACTGTGTGAAAAAATTTGGTGCCACCCGTCACTTTATTCCCAAACTTCGTGATACATGTATTCCATTATTATCTTATTTATTCAAGACACTTAAATGTAATGACCACTGAAAACAAAATTCAATTGCAAGAAAGTGAAATGCCCGAAAAGAAAAACAGAAATATTTAATGATTGAATTACAAGTGAAATTTAAGACGCAAAAAGAAATATAAAAAGGGCAGAGGCTGCTGCGCAATGCGCATGAAGATAAGCGATGCATATTCACATATGTACGGTGTTCTGTATTGAAGCTAGCTGGAGGAACATTTGAAAACACAATTCAATCCACTAATAGCGAGCGATCTGATGTTTTTGCAAGACAGATATACAGCGATTCACTGTATGAAAAAGTTTTAAAAGTGTCCCCAAAACTTCTCGCTCTATCGCCTCCATATCGCCCCCTTTTTGTTCCTTCGCCCCCGCGTCGCCCCTTTTTGTTCCATCACCCCCCTGAAAAATGAAATCGCCCCCTGGGGGGCGATATCGCCCAGGTTAAGAACCACTGGTCTAGAGCAGGGGTAGGCAACCTTGGCTCTTTGATGACTCGTGGACTTCAACTCCCAGGAATTCTGGGAGTTGAAGTCCACGAGTCATCAAAGAGCCAAGGTTGCCTACCCCTGGCTCTAGAGAATGCCCCAACAATTCTGTGAGGTAGATTGCACTGGAAGACTATGAACTGGCCCAAAGTTAGCCATAAAGACTAAAATATGGGAGGGATTAAAATCTGGGTGTCTCTATTCTTAGTCCTTGGAGCATTCACCACTTCTGGAGGCAGGTTGTTCCACTGATTAATTGTTCTAACTGTCAGGAAGTTTCTCCTTAGTTCTAGGTTTCTTCTCTCCTTGCTTAGTTTCCACCCGTTGCTTTATGGCAATGGGCCAGGATACTTGCGGGACCATCTTCTGCCTCATGAATCCCAGCAACCAGTTAGGGCACATAGGGTTGGCCTCCTACAGGTCCCGTCTGTTAGACAATGTCGTCTAGCGGGGCCTAGGGCAAGGGCCTTCTCTGTTGCTGCCCCAGCCCTCTGGAACCAGCTTCCCTCAGAGGTTCGTACTGCTCCCTCCCTCCTAGCTTTCCGAAAACTCTTGAAAACACATTTATGCAGACAGGTTTGGGGCGTGTGAGCTGTGCTCTGCCCCTGGGCCTCTGATTGTGACTGGGTGTTGTATGAGTGAAATTGATTGCCTGGTTTTTACACTGTGAATTGGTAGTTTTAATTGATTTTGTGTTATACTTGTATTTTTGTTGTGAGCCGCCCTGAGTCTTGGGAGAAGGGCGGCATATAAGTCCAATCCAATCAAATCAAATCAAACATCTTAACTAGTAGAGCATCCAATTCCATATAACATTTGCAACTATTATATCATGCCATGATACCATTTTTGTTTTTTATTGAAAGACTTTATGTTTAGTTTTTCAGATAAAAGTCACCCAGTTGAAATAGACACTACTTGAAGGAAGATTTGAGTAAGATTTTCTTTGGTTTCAATTACTGAAGGTGTCAACTTGAAAAACATCTTCCCTATGTTCCAGACCACCGATGAATAATGGCTGTGTTGTAGATCTATAAAAAAAATCAGTATCTGGCATGGCCCTTAGAAGTTGCCACTGAAGGCAAATCGGATCATCTTTTAGGGAATGTGGTAATATGAGAAGTTAAGCTCAGCTTTAGATATGAATTCTCTGGTAACCCATTTTGATGGCTGCACAAAGCTGAACACAACTTAAAGGGTGGTCCTGGGGCAGCTGGCAGAAGAAGGCATCCTGTTTGGCAAGTTCCCTGGAATTTCCGGCCTGAACAATAGGAAAGTTGAGCCTCCACTTTTTCCTATTTGTTTTGTTAATAATTTCCTCTGGCCCTGAACCTTGTGTCTTAAAGATTTCCATGTGTGTGACACTAAGGGTGCCATACCTGATTAAAAGCAAGCATTCTATCATTGAGTCATTCTAAGCTGGAGCATGAAACAGGGCCAGTCCCTTGGAGCTCTTGGTCTTCCTTCAATCTTTTTCCCTTGATCTGAACTGGAAGTTGAAGAAGGAAGAAAGCCCAAATACGTATTAATGCAAAAACTTTACCAGACTTTCTGAATGCTCACAAAAAACAACATGGAAGCTTTTTCAGGCTTCCAAGAAATCTCTATGCAAGAGCTTAGCTCAAACAATGCCATCCTTTTAAGGTCAAGCCAAAGAGGGACCCTACTTCCACTGCCCTAGTAAACAGCAACCCCACCTTTGGTGAAAAGGTGAGTCACATTCTAAAGCCCAGAACTTTGTCCAAAGGCATGGAAGTGGGAGGGAGGGCTCCTAAGAGGGAATAGAGGATTTACTTCTTGTTTAGATACTGGGGATCATCCAAGTTCCTGCCATAAAAACCAGACAGCCTCCCTAAAACGGGAAGGAGCTGGTTGGACAAGATGCAATCTTGTAATTCTGTCTGATCTGCCTCCAGGGTCAGGAAAAAGAATCTGCCTCTCAATAGTTTGGAAAGAAAATTCTGGACCTTTTCTCTTCTTTGCTAAGCCAGCATCAGTTCAAACTCAGATTGTTCTCATCTCTCCTTGCCAAGGTTGTCATTTGGAGAAATGATCCAGGCTAATTTTTCATCCATCCATTGATTCGGGAAAGCGAGAAATGCAGTTTTCAGAGACTGGACTGGATTTCTCTTGAATCAAGGCTCAATCTCAAGATATTGCCCCAATAAAAACTTCAGCTTCTCTTACTACATTATAGAAAGCTGAATTTGGGGTGGCCAATTCTTGACTGTTGATCATTATGATCAGCTGTGATCTCTGGCCTGGTACAGGGAGAACGTGGGTGTGGGAGGAAAAAGAGAAAGAAGGATGGTGGTGTGTACAAAAGTGACCAATTATGATCCTTGTAATGGGCAAAAGGAAGTACTTTGAGGAGCAAGACGGAGAGGCATAACCAAGACAATGGTCAGACAAAAGACCTCTGCATCCCAAGGCAGAAATGTAATTTGAGAAAGTGTCTGAGACTTGACCTTCCCTAGTTCCCATGATAATAAAGATAAGGAGGGGAAAAGTGTATTCAGACCTGCAAGAAACTGTTAAAATAACCTTATAATAAAAGTAGAACTTGCTTGTATTTATTTGGTTTCCAAGTTTGGCCTATCTTGGAGAGCTGACAGTCTTACTCAGTGTGAGGGAATGTAGCCATTGCCCCGAAGGGGAAAAAAAAAATTATCCTTGCTCCAGGTTTAAAACATTAATTGCTTGTGTTGATAAATAAATCATTAATTGACTTAGTGATTAATTGAGCAATCAGTCAGTTCAATCAGCAACACCCAGGCCTAACTTGCAGAATGTCCTCCATCCCAGAGTTCAGATTGGCACCCTGTTTTTCTTCCCCCTTTCAAACAGAATGACGTACTCGCTTTCTCTGGTTTAACTTAAATAAACATACACTGGAACTTGGACCATTTTAGAGACATTGTCCTAACGGCTTGTTTTTCTTATACTTGTTTTTTTTTATTTTTCAAACTACCAATTATCTTGACCGCTTTCATTGTTCTTTGCAACAGAGAGCCTTTTTTTTTACTGGTATTTCATTAACCTTGAATGGCTCTGAGGGGCTTATGGCTAAGCAGCGGAATTAGGACACAGAATCAAATATTGTCAATAGACAAAATGAAAGACCAAAGACGGGGTTGGATAGAATTGCCCCCAAGCTTCCCATTTTTATGTTTTGACTCCATGTCCCATTACCCAGATAGATGAAGAGATCCTTGCAACTGGCAGCATTTACTTTGGCAATAAACAAACATCCCCAGGTAACACTTACAAGGCCCATGAGTCAAGTAGGGTTAGAAGTGGAGATAACTGGGAGATGAAACCAATAGGGGAAGATATTTTGCACGGAAGTAAAAGAAGCAGGTTTCAAAGAGCTAAGAGGCACGTTTTTTTTACACCTAGGTAGGAAAAACCAAAGGTACAAGGACAGATTAGGTGAAATCTGCCTCAAAAAAAAGTAACTGTGAGAGGGACCTTGGAGTCCTAGTGGATGATCACTTAAACATGAGCCAGCAGCATGTGGCAGTAGCCAAAACAGCGAATACAATCCTTGGTTGTATGAACAGAGGCATAGATTCAAAATTACGCGAAGTATTAATACAGCTTTATAAATCCTTAGCAAGACCACACCGGAAATACTGCATCCAGTTTTGGTTACATTACAAAAAAAAAAAGATGTTGAGACTTTAGAAAAAGTGCAAAGAAGATGATTAAGGGCCTGGAGACAAAAACATATGAAGGTTGCAGGAATTGGGTATATGGCAAGTCTAGGGGGTGACATTACAGCAGTATTCCAGTATTTAAGGGGCTGGCACAAAGAGGAGGGGATCCACTTATTTTCCCTTGCACCAGAAGGCAAAACAAGAAACAACGGATGGAAACTAATCAAGGAGAGAAGCAACCTGGAATTAAGGAGAAACTTCCTAACAGTGAGAAGTTATGGGTGCTTCATCACTGGAGGTTTTTAAGAAAAGACTGGACAGCCACTTATCTGAAAGGGTATAGGGCAGCGGTTCTCAACCTGTGGGTCGCAACCCCATTTGGGGTCAAACGACCGTTTCACGGGGGTCACCAAACACGGCAGTCCGCCATTTTTCCCCCCATTTCCCCCCCTTTTTCTTTTTTTTCCCCCATTTCCCCTCAGCCGTCGCACGCGCGCCCCGCATGCGCGATTTGGGCCATCGTGCCGCGCATGCGCGGTTCAGCCCATCGCGCGTGCGCCGTGCATGTGCGATTCGGCCCATCGTGCTGCGCATGCGCGGTTTGGGCCGTCGCACGCACGCCACGCATGCGCGATTCGGCCTGTCGCGCCACGCATGCGCGATTTGGCCCGTCGTGCCACGCATGCATGGCGCAGGTCGGGGTCACGCCGTGCATGGGCGGCGCAGGTAGGGTGTCGGCCTGAAAAAGGTTGAGAACCGCTAGTATAGGGTCTCCTGCTTAAGCAGGGGGTTGGACTAGATTACTTCCAAGGTCCCTTCCAGCTGTATTCTGATTGAAAACTCTTCTGGGCCTGTATAAAATCATGTTTGGCATGTTGCTATGTCTCTCCAGCATCTGTTAAAGAGTTGCTGTCTGACAAAACTCTTGCATACACACACATTAGAAAAATAGAAAGTCTGTGTTCATTTGTTTAAAGGGGAAATCAGGTTAATGAAAGAAACATGGAATCAAAAAGATTGCAGGCACAAAGAGAACTATCCCCTTCCAAGCCACCTAAAACAATTAAGGAGCTCCAGCCTCATTTTCAGAAGAGATTCAGACCCATCAGATGCACTTTCAGTTGGCACTCCAAGCTGAGCGAGGAAGGAGGGGAGAATGCAAACCCATCGAATTTTGCTCACTAAAGGTCTACATGGCAAGATCCTGTCTTTACCTCTTAGCGAAAGAGGATACAGTTCTGCACTTCCTTCCCAGCGATTTCATGGGTCCCTCCACCCATCCTCTGGCATTGTAGGCAGGACAATGAAGAGGACACAAAGGGCAAAGGGAGAGAAACATTCCTGCTTCTATTCTCTTTTTTATTGCTTCAAAAATATGTGGGTTTCTTCTTCTGACCAAGGGATTATCTGCTCCACAAGTAAAGAAATAAGGGTTCTTTTCCAATCTGGAGACCGAAACTCTTCAATCAGAGGCATGTTGTTTTCCTGGTTGGCAGTTTTGCACCCCTATTTGTTTGGGAAGGACTCTTGAGTTCCACAATGGAGGAGACTCCACCCAAGATATTTTCTATTCTATTCTATTCTATTCTATTCTATTCTATTCTATTCTATTCTATTCTATTCTATTCTATTCTATTTTCTATTCTATTCCATTTTCTATTCTATTCCATTTTCTATTCTGTTCTATTCTATTCTGTTCTATTCTATTCTATTCTAATTTTCTAGAGGATTTGTAGGACCACAGTTCAGTGATAAACCACATACTTTGCATTAAAAGGACCATGGTTCAATCCTTGGCATAAGCCTCAGAAAAACTCCCATCTGAAACCCTGGAGACTTTGTAGTTAATGATGACAGCTCTTAACTAGAAAGACCAGTCATCAATGTAATGTAATTTCCTCTAGCAGGAATGAGATCTGATTGTGCAAGAAGCATTATGGACAAGGAATTAATGATCCCAGAAGTGATGCTGAAGAATCACCAGGAACAATTACAAATGAAAGACTATAAATCTTGTCTTTCCAGGCATGCCTTAATCAGAACTTGGAGCTGAGCAGCAGACTTCTCCAAATAAAACTGGAGAAGTTTATTGTAGGTCAGAAAGAAGCCATATATCCACAGATGTTTTCCTTACAGTATGGGGAAATCAGAGTCTTTATAGAAGTCTGTGCTCCAGGAATTAATTTCTGGGCTTTTTCCTTCCATCTCCTCTTAAGGAGTCAGGAGACATCTGATCTATGTTGACATAATGGTGCTTTCTGGCCCCAGATCTGCTGATATTTGATTCACTGGCTTCATTTCACATATATTACACAGGATTATTTGCAGCTGCAATCAAACGGACCCTGTAGTGCGTGCCTAGTTTGATAGATATACATATGGATCATCAAGCATAAAAATTAGACTGGAACAGCTACACTGCCATAAAAAACATGGAGCTATTAAAGGAAAAGGAGGCCCCCATTCATTCAATCTAAAGATCTGGCAAACGAGAGGAATCTATATATCTCATCCTATCCTTAAGTCAGGGGTCCCCAACCCCCAGTCCGTGGACCAGTCCCGGGCCACAGCATGTCAGCAACTGGTCTGCACAAACAAGCAAAGCCCCATCTGTGGGGTGTAGGCAGCACACAAAACCACGCACCCTCTGGTCCACGGAAAAACCTTTCTCCATGGAACTGGTCCCTGGTGTCCAAAAGGATGGGGACCTCTGCCGTAAGTAACATTTCTATAGCTACTTGTTTTTTCTTCCTAACATTTTTCCAGGCAAGTGCAGGGTCCCTTTTTTTTCCAGATCAACAGGCTGTTGATCCAGTGGTTGCAACAAGAATTGACCAGTCACAGATTGTTGCTTGAGCTTGACATCGTGAGCCGTGAGAGATTGCCTGGCCCAAAATCACTTGGCCAGCTTTTATGCCAAAGGCAGGTCTTGAACTCATAGTCTCCTGGTTGCTATCCTGGTGTCTTGATCACCAGACCAAACTGGATCTACTTCTATACTACTATGGATTAAAACATAACAATGCCAGGAGACCCAAACCATGGGATGCTCAGATCCTATCACTAGGACTTTTAGCTAACGTGTTACACCTTCTTCGGCTATTGAGCCTGTGATTTATATTACAGTAGTGTCCATTTCTAATACACATTTAAGCATTTGGGGCGTTCTTAGGGGACCAGTCTGGGGAAACTGGATGGAATTGTTTTAAATACTGGCGGAATTTAGCTTAATTCAAATACTGGAGGAAGATTGCAAAAACACGAACAAGTGGTCAGACAAGAAGACCCAAACTCATTGGTAGTCTCACATTGAAATGAGCAAGGACACACCGTCAATTTCGCAGCTTCTAAGATTGTTGGCCCTGCGGGTACAAAGATATTTATTTTATTTATTTATTTATTTGTTTGTTTTTGCGATTTCTATACCGCCCCCCTCCCGAAGGACTCGGGGCGGTGTACAGCCCAATTAAAAACATCAACACACAAAAAGTAAAATGATTAAAAATGGATTAAACAATTTGGCCCAGAAACATTTAAAACCCAATACATTATCTTAAAAGCTCGATCCCCTAAAACAATTATAACCTTGTTGGTACTGGAGCTCCTATCCCAGGCCGGCTTGTCGAAAAAGATGTGTTTTTAATTCTCGACGGAAGGAACGCAATTCCGTCATCATACGGAGTTCGGGGGGGGAGCTCGTTCCAAAGCGTTGGAGCTCCCACAGAGAAGGCTCTCCCCCTGGGGGTCGCCAGCTGACATTGTCTGGCCGACGGCACCCTGAGGAGACCCACTCTGTGGGAGCATACCGGACGGCGGGAGGTATTTGCTGGCAGAAGGCGGTCCTGTAGATATCCGGGTAGGGAAATGATTGAAGCCTGAGAAACGGGCCCCTTGTCCCTTAACAGGAGTGCTGGTTTACCTCCAGCTTATCAGGGACTTAGAAGTTGAGAACTTGGCAGCACAAGGAAACAACAGCCAATCGCCAGCCATCAACACACCAGTCAACCAATGGGAAGGCATCATATAAACACGAGTCACAGAACAGCGCACAGCACATAATTAGAGAGAAGTTCATAAGATGGGCTCCAGCATGATCCAAACGCTCAGAAGTGTAAATTTCTGGTCCTGGCAACTGACCCAAATTCGATCTTAAATACTGGCTGTTTCATTCCCCATCCTATCCCAAATATATCCTAGCAGGAAATCTTTTTCCGCAACGTTGGCTTGGAGCTGTCTGCCCAACTATCAAGCTCTCTGCCCTGATTCAGTCATCACCTAAGCAGTTTTATTCATATTTTTCCACGTGAGCCAAAGTTGAATCTTCCCAGAGAACCCTTCTCCATACCTTGTCATTACCGATTACTCATTAGGTTAAAAATAAGCAACAGAAGGAAGGGGTGAAGAGGCACTAGAAAGGGGGTGAAAATACTGTATATATTCTTGCAGATATGAAGAGCCACGGATAAAGCGATCCTCAAAATTATTACGTTTTAATTTCCACAATTGGCTTATGGTAGTGCATTTTTCACGGCATTTCAGTTAAATGTTTGAAGGCAGGCTTATACGTGAGTATACTTGGATACTTTTAAAAAAAGTAGTATGTGCAGGTAGTCCTCGATTTATGATTACAATTAAGCCCCAAATGTACGTTACTAAGTGAGAAATTTGTTAAGTGAGCTTTGCCCCATTTTAGGACTTTTCTTGCCACAGTTGTTAACGGAATCACTGCAGTTCTTAAATTAATAACACAGTTGTTAAGTGAATCTGGCTTCCCCAATGAATTTGCTTGACAGAAGATTGCAAAAGGGGATCCCACAACCCCAGGACACTGCATCCGTCATAAATGTGAGTCAGTTGTCAAGCATCCAAATATACATCACTTGACCATGGGGATGCTGCAATGGTCATAAGTGTGACAAATGGTCTTAAGTCACTTTTTTCAGTGCCATTGTAAGTAAACGTTTACTAAATGGTTACGCTAAATCAGGGGTAGGCAACCTTGACTCTTTTATGACTCGTGGACTTCAATTCCCAGAATTCCTAAGCCAGCCATGCTGAGGGGAAAGGGAGAGGTTTCCAAGCTGAGCCAGGCTGGCTCAAGAATTCTGGGAGTTGAAGTCCACAAGTCATAAAGCGGCCTAGGCCAGGGGTAGGCAACCTTGGCTCTTTTATGATTGGTGGACTTCAATTCCCAGAATTCCTAAGCCAGCCATGCTGAGGGGAAAGGGAGAGGTTTCCAAGCTGAGCCGTGCTGGCTCAGGAATTCTGGGAGCTGAAGTCCACGAGTCATAAAAGAGCCAAGGTTGCCTACCCCTGCACTAAATGAATATACACTACCTGTATAAGCCCATCCTGCAGACAAGCTGATTTCAACTTCTTGGGTATATCTTTGAATCTAAAATTCTCAGCTTTTCTGCAAGTATATATGGCAAAAGAAATTCAGGTATTTACCTGTCTACATTGTTTCTTCCATCCACTACTATTTTAGGGTGACAATGAAAACTATGCAGTTTTATTTATTGTGCTAGGAAGAATGTTGGGCATCTTGCAATCAGGTCAAAATGTTGGTAATCTTGCCCAGCGTATCTCAAGAGATACATTAGAGATGGGTTTATCCCAAACAGATGAGAATTTAATTAAACAAGTTAGAGAACAAAGGTCTATGCATATCAAAAGATTGTATAATGTATTGATAGAAATGGACTCCGAAACCGAACTAGTCAAGGATTGTATGATAAAGTGGGGACAAAATTTTGGACAACCTATCATGATGGAAACGTGGGTGAGAATTTGGGTGAAAAATGTAAAATTTACACAAGCGCAACATTTAAGAGAGAATTTTTACAAAATGTTTTATAGATGGCATCTAGATCCAAAAAAACTATCATATATCTACCCTGACCTCCAACCGAAATGTTGGAGATGTGAAAGTATGGATGCTACTTATTTTCATGTATGGTGGACCTGTAGAAAAATTAAAGCTTTATGAAGAAAAATATGGTGGACACTTCAAACCATTTTGAAAAAGCGTATTGAATTTCTACCTCAGTTGTTTTTGTTAGGGATTACAAAAGACTGTACCACCATAGAGATGAACTTAATTTTAAACTTGATCACAGCAGCAAGACTGTTGGTGGGACAATACTGGAAGAAACCAGAATTACCATCTATTGAAGAATGGACTTTGAAAGTCATAAATCTGGCGGAAATGGCCAAAATATCTGCATACTTGAAGGATCATTCAAATGAAAAATATATGTTGGACTGGAAAAAATGGATAGACTACATACAAGAGAAACATCAATCAAAGAAAATGTATCTTGCTTATAGTTAAATCTTGAAATGCTGAGTGAAGAATGTTTACAAGTATAAAATGATTGTATTAAGTTGAGTTGCACTCAACCTGCTTTTTCCTTTGTTTCCTCTGTATACATTTACAAATATATACTTAATAAAAAAAATTAAAAAGCAAAAAAAAAAAAAAGAGAGAGAGAGATACATTAGACTCCAAATGGAGACCAGGGCAACCATGACTTTTTTTCAGTTCAGCTTCTCCCTGTTCTGTTATTAGAAGTTTTTAAAAAAATAAGAAATTATGATCCCAAAGATCTCTTCAGCCACAAAGCCCTCTTGTGATTCCAGGTTCTTTCTCCCTTTCCACCACTGAATGCAGCCCTTGTTTTTAAAATAGCTCATCTTGGTTTGGGACAGGAGACTGTTTGGGCTTCGGTGGAAACCGATGCCCGCAGATTCTGGGGTGTACAGATTAAGTTAGCTAATAATAACATATCTGAAATGCACAGCCCCAAACACTTTAAGATGGAAAACCTCACTAGGATTCTTGCTCAAGAAGTGGTTAAAAATGAAATCTTTGCCTTGGTCAGCTTGTTTTGTCTTGCTCAGCCTTCCTCCTTAGGACAGCCACATTAGTAGCCCTCATCATCTAGGTAGATGCTTAGCCTTTCCAAAATGAATAGGACAAGAAAATTTTGCTGATGATGTTACCTAGAGATTGGTAACGAAAAGTTCAGAAATTATATTGAAACAAGCTTGGAGAACAAGCCACAGCCAAAACCTTTCCAAAATATGTTTGCTGCTGCAAAAAGGAAATGAGGAGGGCTTTAATCTAGAAGAAGAGCTCCAGGCTGAAACATCAAAAGCCATCAGGGATTCTCAGAATCCATTGTATGCCAGAGGACAGATCCTACCAGATACTTCAGGATTGGTATTAACCATCTTCATCTTTGCCTAATGGACTGTGGGGAAAGATAACTCTCAAACAACATACGAACTCAGAAGGAAAGAAGAAAATCCCCGGAAGATTCTAAAGTTGAGAAGCGTCATCAAGTACAGTTCAGCCAAATCCTTTGGTAAATATCTGTGGAGGTTCACATTCATCCAGATCATGGTTGTCCCCAGGGCGCTTTTATTTTAAAGGCAGATGGACTTGCTGATTTTTCTTTAAGACATTTTGCTTCTCATTCAAGAAGCTTCTTCAGTTCCAACTGACTTGATTTCCCCACTAGAACTGAAGAAGCCTCTTGGATGAGAAGTGAGATGTCTTAAAGAAAAAAAATCAGTGTCTTAAAGAAAAACCAGCAAGTCCAGTTGCTTTTAAAATAAATGCACCTCTGGGACATTCCCCTAGTAGTAGATTAGAAGAGTGACCTTTTGGGCGCCAGGGACCAGTTCCGTGAAAAAAGTTTTTCCTTGGACCAGAGGGGGCATGGTTTCGCATGCTGCCTGCATCCCGCCGATGGGGCTTTGCTTGTTTGCGCAGCCCGATTTGTGGCATGCCAAAGATTGGTGCCAGTCCATGGACTGGGGGTTGGGGACCCCTGGATTAGAAAATAGAACAATAGTTTGGAAGGGATCTTGGAGGTCTTCTAGTCTAATAACTTTCTCAAGCAGGAGACCATATACCATTCTGGGCAAATGGCTGCCCAAACCTCTTCTTGAAAACCTCCAGTGATGGCACACCACAACTTCTGCAGGCAAGCCATGAGATTGGATTTGGTCAGAGCCACTAAACCACAGGTCGGCAACCTGTGGCTCCGGAGCCGCATGAGGTTCTTTGAGCCTTCCCCTGGGGCTCCCAGCCTCCTCTGGCATTTGCAAAGAGAGAGACAGAGAGAGGCACTTGCACTTCCCTTCTCTCTCTCTGTCTCCCTCTCTGTCTCTCTCTCTGTCTCTCTCTCTGTCTGTCTGTCTCTCTCTGTCTCTGTCTCTGTCTCTCTCTGTCTCTCTGTCTCTCTCTCTCTGTCTCTCTCTCTCTCTCTCTCTCTCTCTCTCTCTCTCTCTCTGTGTGTGTGTGTGTGTGTGTGTGTGTGTGTGTGTGTGTGTGTGTGTGTGTAAAAAAGAGAGTGGCCTCACCCTGTTCGACCAGCCAACAAGCTTACTGGGTGGGGGTCCTGCTTTGGCTGCGTCTCTGCAGGAAGCAGGAAGGGCAGGAGAGAGCTAGCTAGCACAGCTATGCTGACTCAGGAATTCTGGCAGTTGAAGTCCATGAGTCATAAAAGAGCCAAGGTTGCCTACCCCTGAGCTTGTTTGGAGAACAGCTTGAAGCCAGCTTGCCAGGTGAGCAGATTGGAGGGAGGGAGAGAGAGAGAGAGAGAGAGAGAGAGAGAGAGAGAGAGAGAGAGAGAGAGAGAGAGAGAGAGAGAGAGAGAGAGAGAGAGAGAGAGAGAGAGAGAGAGAGATAGAGAGAGAGACAGAGAGAGACAGAGAGAGACAGAGAGACAGAGACAGAGACAGAGACAGAGACAGAGAGACAGAGACCCTTTTAACATCTAAAATGAAGATAACACTGCATATATCCTTTTTTACCTTTATGATAGATAGATAGATAGATAGATAGATAGATAGATAGATAGATAGATAGATAGATAGATAGATAGATAGATACAGTGCTTTTTTCTAAAAAAAAAAAAAAGTGCCGGAACTCACACACGTCATACAACCCGCCTTGCCTACCCTACAAGGTTCCATCCAGAAAAGGTGCCGGAACTCCGTTCTGGGTGTTCTATGAGAAAAAAAGCCCTGGCTATAGATATAGATATACACACCTATAATAAAGGTAAAAAAGGATATATGCAGTGTTATCTTCCTTTTAGATATCAAAAGGGTTTTGTGGCTCCCAGTGTTTTGTTTTCGGTGGGAAACGGGTCCAAGTGGCTCCCTGAGTGTTTTGGGTCGCCTACCCCTGCACTAAACGGTGCTGATGCAGCATTGCTGCCCACCTTGAGCCCTTCCCTCGCAAGCAACACACAGTCTTCACACTGAGTCACCTCCCATTTCCAGCAGCTTGAAACTAATGCCACTTAATTGCTAAGCGCACAATCTCCCAGGGCCCTACTGCCAGCCTTCTAGGAATGACCGCCAGCCTATCGTGCAGCCAAGCTCATTTGCTAGGGAATGTTCCTTCTTCCTTTAATCTCAAAACGAGGAGCTGAAAGGAAAACACACCATTATTTTCTCAAGCATGCTGGAATCCACTTGAATAAATAACAGTTCCAGAAATGGGCTGCTAAAACAATAAACTTCCTCGGAGCTGACCCCAAAAAGCGATGGGGGTGGAGGGAATGCCTTCCCTCGGTCAGGAAGCAGGATGGAGAAGGGCAGGAAACCTCCACCCCCAGCCCTAAAGTTGATTTCTACCAACTTGCCACCCCTGACAGCAGAATATGGAGCTGAAAGCAGAAGAAAAAGAATGGGGCGGGGGCTTCTCTTACAGCAGAATAGGAAGCTGAATGCAGAAAAAAGAGAGGGACAGAGAGAGAAGAAAGAGAGAGAGAGAAACACACACCAGAGAGAAGCTTCTCTTACAGCAGAATATGGAGCTGAAAGCAGAAGAAAAAGAAAAGGGGGACTTCTCTTACAGCAGAACAGAAAACTGAACGCAGAAGAAAGGAGAGAGAGAGAGAGAGAGAGAGAGAGAGAGAGAGAGAGAGAGAGAGAGAGAGGCTTCTCTTACAGCAGAATATGGAAGGGAAAAGAGAGGGAGGGACTTCTCTTTTTCAGCCCTATCTGTTGTTGTTATTGTTGTTGAACTTGCAATAATTAAAAGCACATGCTTAAAGACTAACAGACAGAGGAGACTGGCCGATCCTGCCATCAAAACTATTTGGGAAAGATTTCAGATGTAGTAGACGTGTTACAATTCTAACCATTTTTTAAAAAAAGGTTTACTTGATGGGATCTCTTGAAATTCCCAGCCTAACACCTTTAGTATTCAGATCTGGATGAAGAAGATATTCTTGGTAGAAACTTTGGTCTCTTGGAAAATACACTTCATTTATTTAGCACTTTATGCTACATGAGGTTATTCATGCAACTAGCCTAGAACCAGCCTAGAACTTCCTGCCTTGGATAGACCAGCGGTTCTCAACCTTTTTCAGGCTGTGACCCCGACCTGCACCGCGCATGCGCGGCGCGACGGCCTGCATCGGCATGCGACGGCCTGCATCGCGCATGCACGGCGGCCTGCATCGTGCATGCGCAGCGTGTGCGACGGCCCGCGTCACGCATGCGCGGTGCTACCCCGCGCATGCGCGGTGCTGCCCCCTGCGCTGCCCGAGGGGAAAAGGGGAAAAAATGGCGGACTGCGTTGTTTGACGACCCCCGTGAAATGGTCGTTCGACTCCAAATGGGGTCGCGACCCACAGGTTGAGAGCAGCTGTGATAGACAATGTTCTCCACAAGTCACAATCTGTAATATTTACCATCACATCTTATCTATACTTTTTTAAAGAAAGATGTCACACGTTGGAATTAAAGTCTTCTGCTAAATACGAAGCATGTATGATCCTTGCACAAAAAAAAAAAAAAATATCCAGGAACATTTGCTTTAGGACAAGCTGACAGAAAGAAGGAACTGGAGTTATTTTGTCTCTACCGAGATTAAACAAAATTTCTGTATGAAGATGCATTTGTAGGAAGCCAGTTAAGTGTTTGCTTAAGGAGGAGTATAATTTAGTAACTACATCCAACTTACACTCAATAAAGATACATGTGCCGCCTCCTGTCCCATTTACCTTTTCTCTCTTTTTTTAACTTTAATTTTCAGCAGATCACAAGTGTTGACCAAAGTGTTGGCTATCTTGTAACAGGAAAAGGAAGTTTTGTGATCAGTGTAAAGGCTGCCCAAATCATATTGGGCAAATCCTGTTTCTGATGCAAGCTAGAAGAACTACAAATCTTTGTAGACCTTGAGAGAGGGAGGGAGGGAGGGAGGGAGGGAGGGAGGGAGAGAGAGAGAGAGAGAGAGAGAGAGAGAGAGAGAGAGAGAGAGAGAGAGAGAGAGAGAGAGAGAGAGAGAGAGAGAGAGAGAGAGAGAGAGAGAGAGAGAGAGAGAGTTATTATTGCAGTAATAGTATCTTCTGGACATGCCGAACTACGTTTTCCAAAATTCCCTGAGTTTTAGAGATGACTAAAGTATCACGAGCATCTGGATGAAAAGGGCAGTTCCATAAATTGGAGAGTGCAGTTCTACAGAAAGTTTGCTGTGGATCTATCTCCATGGAGGTTTGAAGCCTCTGTGGTAAATTCAAATGTTCTGGTTGCTTCAAAATACTTCTTTGTGGTCTTAGGGACGTGATGTAGAAGCACAAATAATGTGCTTGGAAAGATTTCCATTACATGGTTTTTTTAAAAAAAAAAAACTGCGGAAAAGTATCGAATGTTAGAAATGGAAGAAACAAATAAAATTAATGAAAATGTAACAAATAGACAAATATTCATTAACTGCCTAATCCATTAAATTGAGCAGTTAAAATGAATAGAAAACCCATTCTCTCCTCCCTCCCTCCCTCCCTCCCTCCCTCCCTCCCTCCCTCCCTCTTTCTTTCTTTCTTTCTTTCTTTCTTTCTTTCTTTCTCCCCCCCAAGGCAATAATTTTAGAAAACACATGCAATCATCCATAAAACTTTTCAGGCAGGCTAAAATTTATTCTGCTATAATTCAGTATTGCTTTTAGTAAAGTCTAAACAAAGACATGGGAACGGAAAATGGTGAATTCACCAAAATTACCATGTTAGTATGTTTTTTTTTCTTTATAATCTAAACACCATTGAAATATACTATACCAATTTTCTCGTGCCAAACATTCCAATAAAGACTATTTCTAGGAAAGTTGGGAACAGCTTGAAAGTAATATTAAAAACACAGCGTATGTCTTTAAAAACAAAGTTGTTTACCTGTGTCTATGTGTGTGCATTATACTGTTTACTTTTGATGGACAGTTTATAAAATGTTATAAGGCATGTAAAATCAACACAGTGTATATTTATAGTTACTTTTTACTGAATCCTAGTTAGCAAACTTGCTACACCAGATCTCATTTGTGGAACAATGAGTTCGAGATTGATTTGAGGAAACTCAACTACATTATATAAAAAAGCAAATTCCATGCTTGGCATGATTAGGAAGGGAATCGAAAATAAGTCAGCAAGTGTTGTATTGCCTCTGTACAAATCGATGGTGAGACCACACTTGGAGTACTGTGTACAGTTCTGGTCACCGCACCTCAAGAAGGATATAATGGAACTGGAAAAGGTGCAAAAAAGGGCAACAAGAATGATCAAGGAAATGGAGCACCTCACTTATGAAACCAGATTGCAACGCCTTGATCTCTTCAGCCTTGAAAGACAGCGTTTAAGGGGTGACTTGATCGAAGTGTATACAATCATGCATGGGATAGAAAATGTGGATAGAGAAAAATTCTTTTCTCTATCACACAATACCAGGACAAGGGGGCACTCCCTAAAGCTCATACCGGTAGCTAAGAAAGTGAGGACAAATAAAGGGAAATATTTCTTCACCCAGAGGGTCGTTGATTTATGGAATTCACTTCCTGAAGGGGTCGTGACAGATGTCAGCCTTGACAGATTCAAGGCAGGGCTAGATAGATTCATGGATGCAAAGTGTATCGGTGGTTAAACGGATGTCCATGTGCCGCCTCTATGTTGGTTGAGGCAGGCAGGATTCCCTTGAGTACCATTTGTTTGGGGGTCAAGGGAAAGGGAGGGTTTTGCCTTCTCTTTCTGCTCAAATCCCCATGTACAATTGGTGGGCCACTGTGTGACACAGAATGCTGGACTCAATGGGCTTTGGCCTGATTCAGCATGGCTCTTCTTATGTTCTTATGTTCTTATGTTTCTGATAGTTTTAAGCATATCAACTGAAACAGAATCAGGAAGGGTATAATAGCCAAATAGAAACTGAGATTTTGCATTCTTAAATTTATCCAGTGTAAAAAGCGTGTGGCTCATCCAGCATGCAAAAGCACATTCTAAATAATTGTGGGCTCCTTCTCCCACTAAATCTTAACCCATAGTTGACTAACCACAATAGCTGAATTCGTACAATACGCTAAGCCCAAATCCAATCACATTATTAATGATTAACTCTTTAAGCAGCCTTGCCCAATATTCACATGAAACAAACTAATGTTTAATGTATTGAAACCAAGGCACTGGAAATGTTGATTTTATTCTTCCCTTTCTTCTCAAAATATTCAGAGAAAGAGTTTGCAGAGTTTCCTCATGGACTAACCACAGCTTGTTATGCTAGCCAAAACCAAACCAACTGCTGCTACAATGTTTTCTGGAGACAAGCCAGCCCCCAAACCATAGTTTACAATGCGTTCACTAATCCAGGGTCTGGCAAACCCTCCAGATGCTTTGGACAACAGCCTTCAACGTGACTCAAAAGTTGTTCAAGTCACTTACACCCTCTAGCTCCGTGGTGGTGAACCTATGGCACGGGTGCCACAGGTGGCACACAGAGTCCTCTCTGTGGGCACGCGCACCCTTGCCCCAGTCCTAGGCCTTCAGCTGGGTTTTATAAAACCTTTTCAACTTTAGGCCTCTGCTGCCGTGTGCCAAAAGAAAAAAAAAGGTTCAATCAATTTCAACTTCTCGGGGAAAAAAAAAAAGATCTTGCAAAATTGGAATTGATTGGTTAAACTTTTCAGTCCCACCCTGTCTGCCGTTACCACCGCAGCCCCGCCCACCCGATGGGCCACACCCACCCAATGGGCCACACCCATCCAGCACCCGACAATACATAAGTGGGTTTTGGGTTGCAGTTTGGGCACTCGATCTCTAAAAGGATCGCCATCACTGCTCTAGCTTGAACAACACATGAAAGGGATAAAGTCACTTTCAGAGCTGGTTCCCATAACTTACTGAAGAAGGGAGAAAAGTAATAAAAATCCCTTATCTTTCTTGGACCTAAAATTACATCACAATGATGATAACAAGAAACATAATAATTCCTGCTGCAATCCAACACCTTTTTTCCTATTTGCACACCTATATATTTCCTTCACTGGGATGCTGGGGAAGGGAAAAACATACAGAATTATCATTATAAGTGTCAAGCACCAGGGAAATCAGGAGATCCAGGCTATAAAGATTTATTGGAAGCCTAAGCTTTCTACAAGAATCTGAACCGTTAACCGTCAAGGAAAATTAGCAGGGGCTAAGAAAGGAATTCAAGGTGGGTTGGACTTAGATCTCTTACAGCACGAAGGGATTCATGACTGATGACATAAAAATATAGATTAAAAAAAACCTTGGTTGTAAGTAACTCTAGGGAGGTTTGTCATAACTTTGAACAGTCACTAAGCCATTAGTCATAAGCCAATGATTATCTGTAGTTTACTCAGTGATTTTGTTTAATAATGTTGAACTTAAATAATTAATTGTAATTAATCACTTTTGTTCTCTGTATAAAGATTACTGATTTTGGAACTTTAGATTTAAGATTATTAATTTTGGAACTAACCTAAAATTAAGGAGAAATTTCCTGACAGTGAAAACAATTAATCAGTGGAACAGCTTACTGTACTTCCGGAAGTTGTAGGTGCTCCATCACTGGAGTTCTTAAGAGATTGGAGAGCCATTTGTCTGAAATGGAGAGAGAGAGACTGGTCCAAAGTCAGTGAGCCACCGTTCATACCAAAGGAGAATGGTGGTGGTGGGATTCAGCTAGTTCGCACCACTTCGGCAGAACCGGTAGCTAATTTTTTGTTGCCCAGGCCCAGAATGGACTTCCGGAAGTGGCATCCACACAGAGAACCGGTTGTTCACATATTTGAATCCCACCACTGGCAACAACCCTGCAAAGTGGGCTGGGCTCAAAATGACTCACCCAAGGTCATCCAGTTGGCTTTGTGCCTAAGGCAGGACTAGAACTCACAGTCTCCTGGTGATTGGCCCAAAGTCACCCAGATAGCTTTCATGGCTAAGGCGGAACTAGAACTCACAGTCTCCTGGTGATTGGCCCAAAGTCACCCAGCTATTTTCATGGCTAAGGCGGAACTAGAACTCACAGTCTCCTGATGATTGGCCCAAAGTCACCCAGCTAGCTTTCATGGCTAAGGCGGAACTAGAACTCACAGTCTCCTGATGATTGGCCCAAAGTCACCCAGCTAGCTTTCATGGCTAAGGCGGAACTAGAACTCACAGTCTCCTGGTTTCTAGCCTGGCATCTTAACTACTAGACCAACTAGCTATATGCTGATGAGAGTCAATTACTGCCCCCTCTCCCCCCTCCTCAATCAAAAATTAAGTGGGGAACAGAGGAATAATCAGACTTGTAAAGGAATAAACAATGAGAATAAAACGTTGGAAGTATGTCAAGGAGAGACTAGGCAGAAGGAAAAAGTTTGGAGCAGGAAAATAAATTGTAGCAAAAAGGTCAGAAAAATTGGGACAGAAGCCATACACTGCAATTTTATATATGTCTTTTTTTCCAACCTCTACATTTGTACCCCTCAGAAAATATGTGATGTTTCTGAGCCATCATGCTACAGGCAGAAATCAGGCCAGCTTAAAATGTCCACATCTGGAAAAAGTTTGAACTCCTTCATGAGAAAGAATATGGCTGGTTCTGACCTTAGACAGCTATCTGTCTCTTGTTAGGAATACCGTACTTTTTCCATCAAGCTATTAGCACAGAGGTCAGCCAGGAAAGGAGGGGATTAAAATCTTGTTAATGAATGCCAAGATAGATCCTGCCAGCTCAGCACAATTGGAGCAACAGAGACTGCTGGCTACCTGTATGCTGTGGAGATTAAATGCTGGCCTACAAACGAAGGTGTCCTGATTTTAAACTCCCACTTAGCTAGCTTTGGGTAATCTTTGTCACAGCCTAAGCCACATCATGGGCTTGTTTTGTAGATAACATTGGAGGGAAGTGTATTATGTGTGCCTCCTTGAGCATTTCATGGCATATGCAGCAGAAACAGTTACTAGGAGCTCTGGTGGCGCAGTGGGTAAAGTGCAATGTTGCAGGCTAACTCTGCCTATAGCTAAGAGTTCGATCCTGACCAGCTCAAGGTTGACTTAACCTTCCATCCTTCCAAGGTTGGTAAAATGAGATCCAGACTGTTGGGGGCAATATGCTGACTTTGTAAACCACTTACAGAATGTAAGCATTATGTAAAGTGGTATCCCAGTCTAAGTGCTATTGCTAGATGTCAAAACCAGTGTACCAGCATTTTGAAAGCATTAGAAA
Organism: Bothrops alternatus; assembly: GCA_034064705.1. Lineage (NCBI taxonomy): Eukaryota > Metazoa > Chordata > Lepidosauria > Squamata > Viperidae > Bothrops > Bothrops alternatus. The sequence continues at coordinate 1,488,790 of JARGCV010000225.1, read as the reverse complement.
AAGGCTGCTGAGTGACTGAATCAGCATTCTTAGCTTTTTTGCAATAATAAAATTCAGAGCCTAAATAAATTCTTTAGGAAATAATCTCATCTTGTACTCAAGAAAAGACACCAAAACTCTAGTTCAGGGGTCCCCAATCTCTGGGCTGCAGCCCACCAGTGGGCCGTGAGGTGTTTGCATCCGGGACACGGAAACAGCCAGCAAGAGCACACGTGTGTGTACCTGTTTGAAAGCGCAGCGAGCAAGGATGTGCATGCACACTCCATTTGCATGAGAGGTGGACACACATGCATGCCACTCATGCAAATGGAGCTGTGTGTGCATGCACACTTGCTGCCACTCGTGTGGAACCATCCCCTCTTCCCCCCCTCCACAAAGCTTTGAATCCTTCTTCAGTGACATCCCCAAAAATCTGATGCACCCTATGCTTTCAAGCTGATGTAGAAAATACACCAAGACTATTATCTAGATTTTGAAACTGGCTTACAAAAATGGATACCTCATTCCATCAATTCTACCCCAAAAAACCAAGGGAAATTTGTAAATTGTACTCCTACCCATTTTGTGTGCTTATTTTTGTCCAAAAAGTTAACGATAACTCTTGACCCACAGGGATGGTGAAGGAATTTAATCTGTGCAAATTCCCATACAAGTTGATTTGACTTGTGCTTCCTGAACTAAAACACTGACCCAAACTTGGTTATCTGATGACTTTTAAAATTCCTGAACATTCTGCTCATGTTCTAACACAGCTTGAGTTTAATGGGGCTTACTTCTTTCTGATATGGAAAAGAATTTTGTGCAGTGCCAAAAGCGTCTCTTGCGTTTTTTTTCCCTGGCTGTTCTCCTTTGATTGGAAGAAAAGGAAGGATGTGTGTCTGCGTGTTTTCAGAAGAGAAATAGAGGTTGGATCTTCATGACCTTGTTTAGTTATTAGATAGATCAGTGGTGGCGAGCCAATGGCACGCGTGCCAGAGGCGGCACTCAGAGCTCTCTCTATGGGCACATGCGCCATGCCCCGGAGATGGCAACCATCCTCTTCAACCAGCCGCCCACTAACTCCCCGAGGTCCCATGTGACTGGATGAATCCCAGCACCCATGTGCTCGCTGGCCTCTGTGTCCGATAGTGTAAGGCAGCAGCCACCCTGGCCCCTGCCTCGCCTGGCCCTGCGACAATGGCACCCCTGCCCCGCCCTGCCTCATCTAGCCTCACCTCACCCCACAGGATGAGCCTCCTGCCCACCACCCCATCCACCAGAGACCCCCTGGGTCTCCCCCAACCCTGCATCTCTCCCCAGGAGCAACATCAAGCTGGCCACGCCCACCCTGGCCACACCAACCCATCTGCCATGACTACCATAGCCACGCCCACCCAGTGGACCACACCCACCCAGCGGGCCATGCCCACACGGCACCCGCCGATCTTTAAGTGGATTTTGGGTTGCAGTTGGGCACTCGGTCTCTAAAAGGTTCGCCATCACTGAGATGGATAAATAAAATATGGCAATTTCATAATAATGCTTCTCCCTCCAGCCTCCTTGACTTCCTATACTTCATTAAACCCAAAGCAATAACACAGCTTTGCAGGTGGAGAAACGTGAACAGCCAGAGAAGCTGGAGGCTGATAGGATGCAACAGAAAACACGCCCAGGAATGGTACCCGTTGCCACTTTACAAGAGTCAGTCCCAAACCATCCTGAATAGAAATTAAAAAGTCTTTCTCCACCATCCTGCAAATGAGACAAAAAAAACAAAACAAAATCCCAAGAACAACTACAAAACAAAACAAAGGGGGAAAACTTGAAAAATTGCAAGGCAAATTCTGGAGTAGTAATACAGCCTTAAAGCTAAACAGCTTTTTTGTTTGTGAGAAGGTGACCTGCTAGTCCCCAATATTTGCGGGGCTACCACAAAGAAGAGGAGGGTCAACCTATGTTTTCCAAAGCACCATAAGGCAAGGCAAGAAACAATGGATGGAAACTCATCAAGGAGAGAAGCAACCAAATTTTATGACAGGGAGAACAAGTCATCCTTGGAATGGCTTGCCTTCAGAAGTTGTGGGTGCTCCATTGCTGGAGGTTTTTAAGACCAGACAGGGCAGCCACTTGTCTGGAATGGTATAGGAGCAGTGGGTTGGATTAGAAGACCTCCAGAGTCCCTCCCATCACTGTCGTTCTGTTACTCATCTGCAGAAATGCTCCTTGACGAGCTAAACTTTCCCCAACAGTTTGGAAGGCCTTTCTGCTGGAAAGATGCAATGAACAAGAAGGACCTGAAGCAACAAAGAACCAGAAGCAAAGCTGAACTTGACCGTCTGAAGGAGGAGTCCACTGTCCTTTCTAAGCGCTATGCTCCAGGCCAGGGGGTCTCCAACCCCCAATCTGTGGACCAGCACCGGTTCACAGCATGCCAGAAACTAGTCCGTGAAAACAAGCAAAGCCCCATCCGCGGGATGCAGGCAGCACGCAAAACCCCTGGCTCCTCCAGTCCATGGAAAAACCTCTCTCCACAGGGTCAATGGTGCCCAAAAATTTGGGGAGGGGAACTGCTCCAGGCCATGCAACCCTGTGCAGAAACAATGCCAAGGGTTGAGCTGCAACCCTATTCTTAAGCAAGCTTTACATCACATCTGGCACGGAGAGCCTTCTTTATTTCAGGAAGATATTGCTGGATGTCCCGTTGAGCCGGGATCCAATTTTACAGACTCCGTGACAACATTCCACTATATAAGTTGGAGCCTTGTTTGAATCCTGTGGCCTCATTAGCAAGCTGCGAGAGAAAGTCAGGAATGTCTCTCTCTCTCTCTCTCTCTCTCTCTCTCTTCCCCCCCCCTTTCCAAGTTTTGCTCCTGAATGTATTAACTTTCCATGCATCAAGCTGAGTTTGCCGTCTGGTGCCAGAAGTCAGCTGTGATGTTTCCCTTAAAGGTTAGAAATGCACTGAAAATAAGTACACAAGGGGGGGATTTACTGGCATAAGCTCTCTTTCCTCCATGAAAAGAAATTTGGCACAACGGTTTGCGTTTTATGAAAAGAGGCTTGCCCGCCCCTCCCCGGCCTTCCCCTATTTTTTTTTTTTTTGCAAAAAGCAGCGAGTTCTTTGGACGTGGATTATACACAATCCTCAGATTTCAAAAAGGGAGGGAGCCAACCCATAAAAGTGTCATCTTTAAGCACAGTGCAAGAGCTTCAGGCACAACTCTGGGAGAGTGCAAGGCTCCATTATTAAATGTTTAAAATGCAGTGGTTGACCTTTCCTCTCGTTCCAACCCAAGATGGTTAGGCCACTGATGGCGAACCTTTTAGAGACCAAGTGCCCAAACTGCAACCCAAAACCTACTTGTGTATCGTCGGGTGCCGGGTGGGCGTGGCCCATTGGGTGGGTGTGGCCCATTGGGTGGGCGTGGCCCATTGGGTGGGCGTGGCTGCGGTGGTAACGGCAGACTGGGTGGGACTAAAAAGTTCAATCAATCAATTCCAACTGTTAGAAGTAAGTCTTCATCCTGGCTCATCCAAGCCGGGATAAATAAGCAAAATGGCGACTGCTTTGGGAAGAAGGTTACAGTTTATTGAAGAAGCAGAAAGATGGTCCTTGCAAGGAGCAGAGAGGAAAGAGACCTTGAGCACATGGGCAGTAGGTTTTTATACCCCCTCTAGCCTTTGGAATAGTTTCCTGTTCCTGTGGCATGAACCTTGAAGCTATTTCTGAGTGTTTTTTCTAGGACTTGATATCTGTGGTTTAATCCTATTATCATATCCTGCTTGCCAGGTGATGGGGTTAATCACTCCTAGAGTTTGGATGGGGCATGCAGATCTTCTCTTTGTCTTCTTGAGTGCCCTGGTTTCAACTTTCTGATGGTTCTACATCTGCATTCGTATGGGGCTAGCTCTTGCTTGGGGCAGAGAGATAGATTTGGGGCCAGGTTTGGTTTTAAAAAAATCCTTTTGAGGAAAAATATATTTTTGTGCCCTTTTAATATTTCCTTCTCTGAGCTAACTTCCTTCACAACTTTGCGAGATCTTTTTTTTTCCCTGCAAGAAGTTGAAATTGACTGATTGATTGAACCTTTTTTTTTTTGCACACGGCGGCGGAGGCCTAAAGTGAAAAGGTGTTATAAAACCCAGCTGAAGGCCCAGGACTGGGGCGACGGCGCGCATGCCCACAGAGAGGGCTCTGAGTGCCGCCTCTGGCACCCGTGCCCTAGGTTCGCCACCACTGGGTTAGGCTGACATTGAAACTGTAACACAGGTTGTCCTCGACTTACAAGCACAACCGTGCCCCAAAATTTCCATGGCTAAGCAAGACATGGTTAAGTGAGCTTTGCCCACATCTTACGACCTTTCTTGCCACCAGTTGTTAAGTGAACCAGTGTAGTTTTTAAGTTAGTAACACGGTCACGAAGTGAATCCGGCTTCAACATTGACTTTGCTGGTCAGAAGTTCTCAAAAGGGGATCACGTGACACACACCCCTGGGACACTGCAACAGTCATAAGTACGTGCCAGTTGCCCAGCGTCCGAATTTTGATCATGTGACCGTGGATATGCTATAATGGTCATAAGTGTACAAAATGGGCATAAGTCATTCATCTTCTGTGTCATTGTAACCTAGAACGGTCACTAAACAAAAAAAAAGACTATTGGTAGTGAATTGTGGTAGCAAACAAGGAGAGAGTTTGGGGAGCCGAACAAGAGCGTTCAGAAATGGGGGACATTTACATCCAGTCTTTGGATCGCCACCTCTATTATATATTTATTTATTTGTTTGTTCGGATTTGTATGCCGCTCCTCTCCGAAGACTCGGAGCGGCTCACAACATATACATAAAACAATTTCAATGTAAATCCAAACAACATTAAAACATTTTAAAACATTAAAAATGAAACCCCATACATACTCATCAATCACGCCACAATCAACAATCATCCCCAGGCCTGCCGGCAGAGGTAGGTTTTTAAATTCTTTCGGAAGGCCGTGAGAGTCGGGGAAACCCGGACTTCAGGAGGCAGTTGGTTCCAGAGGGCGGGCGCCACAACAAAGAAGGCTCTCCCCCTAGGACCCGCCAGACGACATTGTTTCGCTGACGGGACCCGGAGAAGGCCGACCCTGTGTGCTCTCACCGGTCGTAGGGAAGTATGTGGCAGAAGACGGTCCCGTAAGTATCCTGGTCCAGTGCCATAAAGGGCTTTATAGGTAATGACCAACACTTTGAATTGCGCTCGGAGACCGATAGGCAACCAATGCAGCATGCGGAGGGTTGGTAAAATGTGGGCACGACGAGGAAGGCCCACAATTGCTCGCGCAGCTGCATTTTGCACTAACTGTAGTCTCCGAACACTCTTCAAGGGTAGCCCCATGTAGAGAGCATTGCAGTAGTCGATCCTCGAGGTGACAAGGGCATGTGTGACTGTGAGGAGAGACTCCAGATCCAAATAAGGGCGCAACTGGTGCACCAGGCGAACCTGAGCAAATGCCCCCCTCGCCACAGCCGATAAATGATGATCCAATGTCAGCTGTGGATCGAGGAGGACACCCAAGTTGCGGACCTTCTCCGAGGGGTTTATAAACTCACCCCCCAGAGTAATGGAAGGACAGATTGAAGTGTCCTTGGGAGACATCACCCACAGCCACTCTGTCTTGTCAGGGTTGAGTCTTAATATATATAAAGGGGGGGGGGAAATCCACTTACAGAATGCCTGTTGTTTATCCAAATGGGATCATCCAAAGGGTTAACAGCACATAGTGGGGATTTGCCTCACACCCACATAAAGTGAACATGGGGGAAAAAAACATAAAGAAAAAATCTATAATATAAAGAAATATAAATACAAAGAAATGTCAAGGGGTGGATGGGTAGAGAGGGAGCTACATTTCCTTTAACTGGGAGTGGTATAAAATAATTAAGACATCACACTGTGATGGGGAGTTTCACATTAACTCTTAGCCGCATCAGATGGCTGAAATAACTCTCACTGTCCCTCAAAATTCTGTGCTGAGCTTTACCTAATACCTAGGACAGAGACTGTCCAAGGAGCTAGGATTAGCTCATGTGCAGACTGCTATATATGTATATATATATATCCTGCATTTATGAACATTTGTCCATTGATATATTTCCTTAATTTATTCCGAGACTGCATGCGCCTATCAGAGCTGGCCCGTTCCACTCAGTAACTCCTGCAAATTATAATCAACTCAAAAATAAATACTCTGCACATTATATTAAAGATAAACAGTAGAGACACCATAAAATGGTAAAAATCATCTCAGCATCCAAGCCTACGTATAATCAAAGAATGACTCAGGATATGGCTCATCATTTTCAAAACCTGCCAGCAAAATCAAATAGCTTTTACGGGCAGAAGGCTAAGTTACATATATCTATATATTTTAAAAACGTGTTTTTAAACTTTTCCTCAGAGAAGATCAGACTACAGCAGGGGTTCTCAACCTTGGCAACTTTAAGACTTGTGGGCTTCAACTCCCAGAATTCCTCAGCTGGAGATGAAGTCCACAAGTCTTAAAGTTGCCAAGGTTGAGAACCCCTGGACTACAGGGTTGGAACTGGACCCAAACTTCAGCAAAGCACATATGGAGCTGTGTCAGAATACCTCTCAATACATGCAGAGTCCTCTGTTCCTGAGAGGTGGGTACTGCATGCCAGTTTAGATTAAGAAATTGCACTCCAATTTCCATCAATCAAAGCCAGCACAATCAACAGAGAGAAATGCAGAGTTGGAGCTGAATAACATCTGGAAGGCCACATTTTGCCAACTCTGGATCAAGGGAAAAAGCATTCAGGATGCTAACCTTTTCCTTTCACAGACCAACCATTAAATGAATACAATGAAGAAGGACTAAGGGGGACATGATAGCAGGATTCCAGTATTTGAGAGGCTGCCACAAAGAAGAGTGGGTCAACCTCTTCTCCAAAGCACCAGAAGGCAAGGCAAGCAACAATGGATGGAAAGTAAACAAGGAGAGAAGCAACTGGAGATAAGGACAAACTTCCTAACAGTGAGAACAATCAACTAATGGAACAGCTTGCCTTCAGACATTGTGGGTGCTACATCACTGAAGGTTTTTAAGAGACTAGACAGCCATTTGTCTCAAACTGTATAGCTCTCCTGCTTGAGCAGGGGGTTAGACTAGAAGACCTCCAAGGTCCCTTCCAGCTCTAGTCTGAGTGAAGTTGGCATGCCCCAGCCAACCTACACCAACCCCTTCAAGTTGTATCTTATTTTCCTTCTACTTTATTAATTAATACATTGAGAGCAAAATCTAATACAGTTGGAACACATAATGAGAAATAAGAGCTTTCAAGAATTAAGAAAAAGATATTTAAAATTGTGTTGCTGATTGCTGTAATATTGAGCAGTATTATATATCACCTATATATATATATATACTCTCATATCTGTAATTCTCATAATGAACTGAAAAGATATTTAATGTTTTACCGGTTCCCTAGCCTAGCCAGTTTTGTTTTTCCTAAATTCTTTCATGCAAACCAGGGCTACAATGTTTCCAGTTCTATTAAGCCAACTCATTCATGACAAGCAATCATTGTAACCTTTCTCAAGCTAGAAACTTGTTTCACTCAGCCCAGATGTCTCCCCTCCAGACCTCAGACCCCCACAGCCACACACCCCCACACACACTTTGCAATGTGCAGCAATCCAGTGCCTTTTGGCACATGCGTAGAGTAACAATCTGCCAAACACTGTTCATTTGCTGTACTGGGAAAGTATCTCTGAGAAACACATTCATAATGGCATTAGTGTTTTTGATTAGAGGAAAACAACAGCAATATCCACATTTATGGCTGAGTGGAAACCCCTTATACAGTAGACACTTTGCATAAAACTGAGAGAAAATGAACTTATGGCTTGTGATTCTGATGAGCAGGAAAAAAAGACTGGATTATAGAAAAGAGTGAGCTTTCTTAGGCAGCCATAAAGAGACTTTTGTGATTGTACTTATGTTTGCCACAAAGGAAATCCAGACACTTCTATTTCTTTCCATATTTCCCTGCACTTTTGCTTTTTTTTTTTCTCTTAGTCTTTCTTTCTTTTTGCATTGCTTTTTATTTACTTATGCTGGCTTTTCTGACTTATAAGAAACTTTCAATAAAAATGTAAAAGATCGCAGCATTGGTGGAATAGATTGACTTCCAAAGATGCACAAAATAGCCTTAAGTGGGCAGATTTTAGACGCCTGCGCAGAACTCAGGGGCAGCAGCCGACCGTTGAATGGAATGGAAAATGAAAGCATGCAAATCGGGACTAATTATGTTAACTCTTCAAATGTAGGGGTTCTCAACCTTGGCAACTTTAAGACTTGTGGACTTCAACTCCCAGAATTCTTTGCTGGTTGAGGAATTCTGGGAGTTGAAGTCCACAAGTCTTAAAGTTGCCAAGGTTGAGAACCCCTGAAATAGTGGGGTGCCTCCGCTTACTTCGACTTCTTCAGGGCCAGATTTACCCCTCTCACCCGAATCCTCAGCGAGGCTGGGGACAAATGTCTGGGCTTCGCAGAACCCCTTCCCCCTTCAACACTGCAAAGCTGGCCAGCTGCCTTTTAATGTGAAGACACGTGTACAGCCTTCCGTAGGGCCAAGCCCCCCCCCACCCCCGTTCAAACTCCTTAACATCTGCGCTCAAGGCAGAGCTTGACACGTGGGATAAAACGGCATCGAAGTCATAATAAATAAATACTCGAATCCATTTCTAAGCTGAGGCCGTCTCCAGCGGTTTTGGACTACAACTCCCATGAGCTTTACAGGGGCTTTCCAAGTCCTAGGAAAGAGACGGGGGCTTTCTTGCACACTTAAGGGACAGTTTGGCACAACTTATGAAGCCCTAAATCTATTCTAGCACCTTCTAGAATGGATCAAAAATCAAGACCCCCCCCCTCCGTGTCACGTAGCGCATTGGCCAAGCAAAGCGCATTAGGACTATTGTGTTCGACTGGCCGATTCCCACAACCAGCGGGGATGCGGCGCCCGTGTTAACGTGCCGGGCAAATCTAACCAAGGTTGCCTTTCTTGCAGGCTGCATCCCGCGTCTCTAGCAACTAATCCACTGAGCGGGGAATGAGCCTTTGTACGACGGCCACCCTCGCGATCCCAGTCCGGCGCGCCGTCCGTCCGTCGGCGCGGGGGGGCTGGCGGCTTTGCTGAAACCCGCTCCCTCCCCACCCCCCTTCGAGTCCCGGGTTTTACAGAACAGGGAAGCTGCGCCCCATCAGCCTCTGGGCACGTGCAGAGCGCGCCAACCGCCTCCGAGGGCTGCAAAGCGCGGGGGTTAGGCTCCGCTTGCGCGGGTAACCTCTGAGCGCGCGCAGAGTGCAGAGTGCAGAGCGCAGAGCGCAGAGCGCGAGGCCGCCCCACCCCGCCCCCTACCCAACCATTCCCCCCCCCGCTCTTCCCAAGCCTGGCCCGGGCGACTCACAGAGTGACGGTGTCGTTGGGCATCCAACGCGGCGCCGGCGGCTCCCGCAGCTCCTCGCCGCTGCAGCTGACCCGCTTCCTGGCCGGGGCCAGCCCCTTCGGCCTCTCGCCCACGCACTTGCAGCCGCGCAGCTGGAGGGGGCAACTGCGCGCCCCGCCCGCGCCCCCCAGCGCGGCCAGCAGGAGCAGGGCGCCGGTCCAGAGCATCCTCGACGGCGGAGGCTGCCGGCCCATCCTCAGCCCATCCTCGCCCGCTGGCCGCGCAGCCTTCGGCGTCCGCAGCGCCCCGGCGCCCCGGGCAGGTCGGGCGGAGGAGGCGGCGGCTCCCTGGGGCCCCGCGGGCTCTGTGCCCCCGGCCGTCACGCTGGCCCCGAAGGCAGCCCCGGCCCAGCCGCTTCGCCTGCCCGGAGCTGGGCTGTGCCCGCCGGGGCTGCGCCTCGCATGGCCGGGCAGGAGCGTCGCGGCGGGCGCGGCCGGCTGGGCGAGGATGTCCGGCAGCCGGAGCTGCTCGGCGAGGGTTGGATCTGGCGGCTGGGGCTGCCGTAAGACGGGTCCCTCCCCTCGATCGCCCGCCTGGCCGGCCCGGGTCTCGGCCACGGCCGGGCCCTAGCGCCTCCCGCTTCGGCGCTGGCTCTCGGCCGCCGTCGCCGCCGCCGCCGCCGCCGAACTGGAGCCGCGGAGGGCGGGCGGCCTGGGGGGGGGAAGCGGGGCCCGCGGGGAGGGGGGGGGTTAACGGCGGAGAGTCGAGGAGGCCTCCCCGGGATTTTTTTGCCCCAGCGGTTGAGGCTGCGTCCCCGTCGCTGCTTGAACGGCGCTTGGCTTTGGCGATCTGGCCGGCCTTGAGCGCAGCTCCGGGAAGAGAAATTGGAAACAGCCTTCGGGACTGGCTGAGGGAAGGTTTCCCGCCCTGGGAGATGCCCTCCGAAGGGGCTGGCCTCGCCTGACTCGCACGTGGGTCTTCTTCTTCGGATTTTGCTGCGGGTTCTGGGCCAGGCTCTGTGGTGGATTTTGGTTGCTGGTCCCCTAGCTCAGACATGTCAAACACAAGGCGGGGGCGGATGCGGCCCACGAAGTGGTTTCATGGGGCCCGCGAAGCCATCCTGGAAACTGTGAGGGAACGGCCCCGCTGCCTTGGCCCTGGCCCAGGCCGGCCGGGAGCCTATGTACAATTTTGTGGTGGCCATCTAGGCTGAAACGCATTCAGTCTTAGCGCCAAAAGGCCATCCGGAAACAGTGAGGAACCAGCCCCTGCCATGTTGACTCCGCCCCCTGGGTGCATGCTGGGGAGGTGTCCCCCTTTGTGAGGAATGAAGAAATGGACCATGCCTTGGCACTTGCCCCGGTCCCACCCCCTTCTGCCAGAGACCCTCAGAGCTGTCCCACTCCTGCCCAGGCCCCCACAGGGATCCTTAACACGAACGATGTAGAACTGGCTACGCCCACCCAGTAGGCCACACCTACTCCATCCACCCCCGCCCAGTAGGCCACACCCACTCCATCCACGCCCACCCAGTAGGCCACACCCACTCCATCCACGCCCACCCAGTAGGCCATACCCACTCCATCCACGCCCACCCAGTAGGCCACACCTACACCATCCACCCCCACCCAGTAGGCCACACTCACTCCATCCACGCCCACCCAGTAGGCCACACCCACTCCATCCACGCCCACCCAGTAGGCCACACCCACTCCATCCACGCCTACCCAGTAGGCCACACTCACTCCATCCATGCCCACCCAGTAGGCCACACCCACTCCATCCACGCCCACCCAGTAGGCCACACCCACTCCATCCACGCCTACCCAGTAGGCCACACCCACTCCATCCACGCCCACCCAATAGGCCACACCCACTCCATCCACCCCCACCCAGTAGGCCACACCCACTCCATCCACGCCTACCCAGTAGGCCGCACCCACTCCCACTCCATCCACGCCTACCCAGTAGGCTGCACCCACTCTGGCCACCCCCACCCACCTCCCAGGGCAACCGCAATGCTGATGCGGCCCTCGGTGAAATTGAGTTTGACACCCCTGCCCTTGCTGGTGTGCAAATAAGATAGCAGCAGTAGCGCTTAGACCAGCGGTTCTCAACCTGTGGGTCGGGACCCCATTTGGGGTCGAACAACCATTTCATGGGGGTCGCCAAACAACGCAGTCTGCCATTTTTTTCCCCTTTTCCTTAGCTGTGCTACTCCCTCTTATTCTATTGGCTTTTGAAAGCCAATAAAATAGACTCTTGAGTAGAGTCTAATTCTATTGGCTTTCAAAAGCCAATAGGAATTGTCCAGGCTGTCTCTGCCCTGCTGAGCCCGCCAAAAGTCCCAGTCTGCAAACGATGCTGCAAGTTGTCTGCAGTGAAGGTGAGCTCTCCGGAAGTTTCCACCCCTCCCTGCTGAGCAACTACTAAAAATGTAAGTAAAAGAGGGCCAGGGGTGGGAGGTGGGAGGCCGGCGGGCGCAGGGAGGGTTGCTGGCGCACGTGGGGCCCGGCGGGTGCCTTACCTCCCTTGGGCTGGGCAGCTGGTGGCCCAGCTGGTGGTCGCCCTGCGCCATCGCTGACCCTTGCCAGCTATGCCTCGGCCGGCGCAGGGGGTGGCACCACGCATGTGCGGCGCTCCTGGGCAGGGAAAGTCCTCGACTTACGACCGGTTGGGAAGTCCTCAACTTACGACCGGTTGGGAAGTCCTCGACTTACAACCGGTTGGGGGTCGCGGCATTAAAAAGGTTGAGAACCACTGGCTTAGACTTACATACCGCTTCACAGTGCTTTACAGCCCCAGACTAGTGACCTTCTCCAGTTCATTCGAATGACATGAGTTGGAAGTGACAACAGTGGAACCTAAACACTGTATGTACATATTGCGGAAGTTTTGATGGATCACAATCCACCTGACTTAGAAGTCCAACCAGGTGGGTCAGTGGTCAAACTCAGTTAAAAGCAGTAGATCTGTTCGAAACACAGTCTAACCCAAAGTAACAGATCTGTGCCTTTTCCTGTCTTAAATGACCTCACGAGAATTTTTTTTTATTTATGTATTTGTATCCTGTATTACTTTTTTTTTTACAAATGACTCAAGGCGGTGAACATACCAAACACATCTTCCTCCTCCTATTTTCCCCAGGACAACACCCCTGCCAGGTGGCTACCGGTAAATGAGAGTGACTGGCCCAAAGTCCCCCAGCTGGCTTTCATGGCTAAGGAGGGACTCGAACTCACAATCTCCTGCTTTGTAGCCTGATACTTTTAAACACTAGACCAAACTGTTCTTACAAGTCAAGTCTGACCTTTCCTGGCTCCAGATCCTAGATGTTGGTTCCGACAGGCTGTCTCCCAAATGTCCACCTCCCCACCCCAAACCATCCAGACTCCACTCAGTTGCACCGTTTCCTTTAAGTCTCAAAACAAGTCACCCTTCCACAGATCCAAAGTAGATGGAAGTATGAAATCTGAGAGCCACGTCTTAGTTCAAACACAGCTTCCCAAAGGGACCAAGGGGCATATATAGACCAGATTGCTTTCAACTCCTTCCAAACCCTCTCATGTCCGTGCCAGGGAAACAAAATTCCAGGCCTTCGGAACCACTCTCTGATGAAGGTAAACAGCAAGGTGACCTAACCTGATGCTGTCATAACATCTGTCAACCCAATTACCAAGGGCTTGCCTTTCTCCAAGCTAAGCTGGTCAGAAACCATGCTGGGTTGTATTCACATACTAAGTTCCGCTCCCGGAATAGACCGCAACGAGGACTGTGCTGTGCCATGCAGGGGAATTAATCATTGGTAATTGGGTTACTATGCCTGGGGGGGCGGAATCACCCCATCTTTCCAGATACATGCAGTCCTTGACTTACAACAGTTCATTTAGTGGCCATTCAAAGTTACAACGGCGCTGAAAAAAGTACCTTGTGACCGTTTTTCACGTTTATAAACTTTGCAGCATCTCTGCGGCCATGCGATCCAAAATTCAGAGGCTTAACAATTGGCTCACACTTAACGACGGTCGCAGTGTCCTGGGGTCATGGGCTCCCCTCTTGCAACCTTCTGACATGCAAAGTGAAGGAGGGGGAGAGGTGGATACATTTAGCAACTGTGTTACTAATTTAAACAAAGTCAATGATTCACTTAATAGCTGTGGCAGGGAAAGTTGTAAAATGGGGCAAAAGGCCCTTAACAAATGTTTCTGCTTAGCCACATAAATTTTGGGCTTAGCTGTGGTCCTCTCTGAAGGCAGGACAAGAAGCAAGGGCTGGAAACTGATCAAGGAGAGAAGCAACTTAAAACTAAGGAGAAACTTCCTGACAGTTAGAACAATTAACCAGTGGAACAACCTGCCTCCAGAAGTGGTGAATGCTCCAACACTGGAAGTTTGTGATTGTATGCTGTATGTGTTTTGGACTGAATGAATGTGCTTTGGGATAGGATGGCTGATTGTTATTGTAATTTAATTTTTTATTGCATTATTGTTATAAGCCGCCCTGGGTCCCAGGAGAAGGGCGGCATAGAAATCTAATAAAAGTAAAAGTAAAAGTAAAGTTTTAAGAAGAAACTGGACAGCCATTTGTCTGAAATGGTGTAGGGTTTCCTGTCTGAGCAGGGGGTTGGACTAGATGACCTCCAAGGTCCCTTCCAACCTTCTCCTTCCTCTTCCTCTTCTTCTTCCTCCTCCTCCTCCTCCTCCTCCTCTTCTTCTTCTTCTTCTTCTTCTTCTTATTATTATTATTATTATTATTATTATTATTATTATTATTATTATTATCTGTAATCCTCTGCAGGAAGAAACTTTGTGGCATAAGGTTTCTCCCTGCCGCTAAACACACCAGCTAAGAGAAAAAGAGCTTGCAATTCCTAACCAAAACACACTGATGGAAAGGGGATCCTCTCTGCTAATAGATTTGCAATGTAAAAAAGAGAAGAAAGTGAAAGGGGAGGGGAGGTACAAATATGAATGGCAACAGCTGTCCTGTCCCTGGGTGATGGATGGGGCCAGACCCGATTTTCTCCTTGCTCCGATTCTCTAGAAAGCAGAAAGTGCAGCCTCACAGTGGCCTCTTGGCATTTATCATCTGCCTGAGGGGACAAGAGTGCCCCCCCACAGTACCAGATTTCCTTTTTGCTTTGGGAGGGGAGGAGTATTCTGTTACGTGAGCCCCTACTTACTACGGTAGTAGTTGGAAATAGCACTGCCCGAGCACAGGTTTTGACTGTCCCTGTGAGAATTACAGCCCAAACTCTTCTAACTTACCGCCAATAAAAACAGCTTCAGCCTCGCTTTCCTAGAGGAAATCTAATAGCTACTGAATAAACAGTTTCTCTATTTCCGTGCCGAAGGCAGACAAAGTACTTTCTTGAAACCTGAAGAAATTAAACTCCCAAGGAATTTTTCTCGGTCTAATCCAACAACTGGAATAATCACCTTTTTTGTTGTTTCCTGGATGGTCAAAAGCAGAGAGGGTGAGACACTCTCTCTCCTTGAAACAATCTTTTCTTTCTTTCTTTCTTTCTTTCTTTCTTTCTTTCTTTCTTTCTTTCTTTCTTTCTTTCTTTCTTTCTGTCTGTCTTTCTTTCTTTCTTTCGTCTTTCTGTCTTTCTTTCTCTTTCTTTTTCTTCCTTTTCTTTTTCTCTTTTTCTCTTTCTTTTTTCTTTCTCTCTCCTTTCTCAAAAACAGAGGGTGAAACTCTCCCTATATATTACTCTCTTCAAAACAATTGCTGTCTGTCTGTCTATCTGATTTCAAAAGCAGAGACTCTCTCTATATATATTCTTTCTCAAAACAATTGTTGTTATTTATTTACTTATATTAATACTAATACTAAAGTTGGAAGAGACCTTGGAGGTCATCTAGTCCAACCCCCTGCTCAGGCAGGAAACCCTATACCTTTTCAGACAAATGGCTGTCCAGTCTCTTCTTAAAAACTTCCAGTGTTGGAGCATTCACTGCTTCTGGAGGCAGGTTGTTCCACTGGTTAATTGTCCTCATTGTCAGGAAGTTTCTCCTTAGTTCTAGGTTGCTTCTCTCCTTGATTAGTTTCCATCCGTTGCTTCTTGTCCTGCCTTCAAGTGCTTTGGAGAATATATGGAGAACTTCTGTTGATGCAACCTAGGACTGCATTAGTTTTTTTGGCTGCTTCAGTAGAACCCTTGTTTTGGTAATGCAAGGATGATCCATCTGAGGACTTCTGGATATTTTGAAATACAAATCTCACAAACCCATTCTGGATGGAGCTGTAGTTCAGAACATCCGGAGGGCAACATGTCGCCTGCCTCTAACATAATAGTTACGGCATCCAATTAACACCCATGATCTGGGTTCAGATTCCTACTTACTATGAACTTTGCCGGAGATTAATGGATCCACCGATCTAGCTCACTGGGTTGTTATAAAAAATAAAGCAGGAAATGGGATCTTTACTGAACTATTACTTCCAATTCAGTAGCCTATTGCTCTGGATATACAAAAAAAAATGCATCATTCCACAGCTGCAAGAAGGATGTTGCTTTGAAAATCCAATATTTCTACTCAGAATAAAGCTGGAAGGGACTTTGGAGGTCATCTAGTCCAGGGCTTTTCAACCTTTTCACCCATTGTACCACTTTTAGAATATGACAATATCCGAGTACCACCAATCGCCTAGCAAAGGATCAAAAACTTGATGACCCAAAAAAAAAAAGGAAAAAAGTGATACAGGTAGTCCTCGACTTATAACAGTTTGCTTAGTGACTGTTCGAAGTTACAATGGCACCGAAAAAAGTGCCCCCCGAGCCACAACCGAGCAAGATGCCTGCCCACCCGGCGGCGCTCTTCGTCCTATCTGAGGTTTTCATTGTTGTGAGCATTTCTGTTGAGGATTGGCAGTGGAGGTGGGGTGAGCGGTGTTTGGTTTTTATTCCCCCCATCTGCTGGGTGGTTGCAGCAGGTTTTGGTCACTTCACAAGACCCTGGGACACTGTGACCGTCATAAATATGAATCCATTGCCAAGCATCTGAAAGTAAATCACAAGACTCTGGAGATGCTGCAACATTCCAGCTGATCGGCCCTTCTTCTGGGCTCAGCAGAAGCACCAGGATCAGCACCGAGCTCCAGCTGGACCCTGGCGCTGATCCTGGCGCTTCCGCTGAGCCCTGACAGCCCTGCAGCTCCAGCCGTCTCTCACTCAGGCTTGTGCAGTGCTGCCACCGGTTCTGCTCATTCCTCTCCCCTGCTGCCACTTTTCTAGGATGGTCGCATACCACCTGCCAGGTGCCAATGTACCACAGGTGGTACCCGTACCACTGGTTGAAAAGCCCTGTTCTAGTCCAATCCCGTTCAAGCAAGAGACCCTATATCAGGGGTGTCAAACTCAATTTCATTGAGGGCCGCATCAGCATTGTGGTTGCCCTCGGGGGGCCGGGTGGGTGTGGCCAGGGTGGGTGCGGCCTACTGAGTGAGCAGGGATAGAGTGGGTGTGGCCTACTGGGTGGGCATGGCCAGCTCTACATCGTTCATGTCAAGGGTGCCTGTGGGGGCCTGGGCAGGAGTGGGACAGGTCTGAGGGTCTCTGGCCGAAGGGGGTGGGACCAGGACCACTTCCAGGTGATGATGCATTTCTTCATTCCTCACAAAGGGTGACACCTCCCCAGCATGTACCCAGGGGACGGAGCCAACATGGCAGGGGCGGTTCCTTGCTGTTTCCAGATGGCCTTGTGGAGCTAAGACTGAATGCGTTTCAGCATAGATGGCCACCACAAAATTGTACATTGGCTCCCGGCCGGCCTGGGCCAGGGCCAAAGCAGCAGGGGCCGTTCCCTCACTGTTTCCAGGATGTCTCCGCAGGCCACATGAAACCACTTTGCGGCTGCATCCGGGCCCCGGGCCTTGTGTTTGACATGTCTGCCCTGTACCATTTCAGACAAGTGACTGTTCAGTTTCTTCTTAAAAACCTCCAGTGATGAAGTACCCACAATTTCTGAAGGCAAACTGTTTCACTGGTTAATTGTCCTGTTATGAAATTTCTCCTTAATTTCAGGTTGCTTCTCTCCCTGATTAGTTGCCATCCATTGTTTCTTGCCTTGCCCTTTGATGCTTTGGAAAATAAGTTGACCCCACCCCCCTTCTTTGTGGCAGTCCCTCAAATATTGGAATACTGCTATCATGTCATCCTTAGTTCTTTTCCTAGACTGGCCATGCCCAGTTCCTGCAACCATTCTTTGTTATGTTTTAGTCTCCAGGTCTTTAATCATCTTAGTTGCTGTTCCCTTCACTTTTTCCAAAGTCTCAACATTTCTTTTTGTAATGTGGTGACCAAAATTGCACGCATTATTCCAGGTGTGGTCTTACTAAGTTTTTATAAATTGGAACTAATACTTCACGTGATTTTGATTCTGTGCCTCTGTTTATAAGATATTTGAAGAATACCTTCATGGATTTTAGCTTTCCAGTTTTTGTTGTTAGTTGTGAAGTCGTGTCCGACCCATCGCGACCCCATGGACAACGTTCTTCCAGGCCTTCCTGTCCTCTACCATCTTCTGGAGTCCATTTAAGCTCACTCCTACTACTTCAGTGACTCCATCTAGCCACCTCAATTCTCTGTCGTCCCCTTCTTCTCTTGCCCTCAATCTTTCCCAGCATTAGGCTCTTCTCCAGGGAGTCCTTCCTTCTCATAAGGTGGCCAAAGTATTTGAGTTTCAACTTCAGGATCTGGCCTTCTAAAGAGCAGTCAGGGTTGATCTCCTCTAGCATTTAGGGCATTTGTGGTAAAGCAAATTCCCTAATATACCAGTTTGGGGATGTTAAAAGTGTTTATCACTGAGTCACTGCGAGACCCGGCCTCGCGCAGAGGTTTGCTGAGGTCTGGAAATATGGCAGACATTGACAAAATTGCCATGCTTTTGATTCAATTCTGAAAAGGTTGCTTTGGAGCACACAAAGCAAAGAACAGGCTGAGCTTGACCAGCAAGATATGGAAGATGTTGAAGAAGTAGAAGAAGAAGAATCTGGTGAGGATGCTAACAGTAAAGCATGCCAACTAACTGTACAAATGATGCAGAATCCTCAGATTCTTGCAGCCCTCCAGGAAAGGCTTGGTGAGAACACCTACAGGATATATAGAAAGCTTGCCTAAAGTAGTTAAAAGACGAGTAAATGCACTCAAGAATCTTCAAGTTAAATGTGCACAGATAGAAGCAAAGTTTTATGAAGAAGTTCATGAATTGGAAAGGAAATATGCTACTCTTTATCAGCCCTTATTTGACAAGAGAAGTGAAATAATCAATGCTGTTTATGAACCTACTGAAGAAGAATGTGAGTGGAAAACAGACACAGAAGAAGAAATTTCAGAGGAAATGAAAGAGAAGGCCAAGCTTGAAGAGGAGAAAAAAGATCAAGAAAAAGATGATCCTAAAGGAATTCCTGAATTTTGGCTGACAGTATTCAAGAATGTCGATTTATTCAGTGATATGGTTCAGGAACATGATGAACCTATCCTGAAGCATTTAAAAGATATTAAAGTGAAGTTTTCAGAAGCTGGAGAACCTATGACTTTTACTTTAGAATTCCACTTTGAACCTAATGAATTTTTCACAAATGAAGTAGTAACAAAAACATACAGAATGAGGTCAGAACCTGATGATGCTGATCCTTTCTCCTTCGATGGACCAGAAATCATGGGTTGCATAGGGTGCCAAATAGACTGGAAAAAGGGGGAAAATGTTGCTTTGAAAACTATAAAGAAGAAACAAAAGCACAAGGGGCGTGGAACAGTTAGAACAGTGACAAAAACAGTTTCCAATGATTCCTTCTTCAATTTTTTCAGTCCTCCAGAAGTTCCTGAAAGTGGAGACTTGGATGATGATGCTGAAGCAATTCTTGCAGCTGATTTTGAAATTGGCCATTTTCTACGGGAGCGCATAGTTCCACGATCAGTATTGTATTTTACAGGAGAAGCCATTGAAGATGATGACGATGATTATGATGAAGAAGGTGAGGAAGCTGATGATGAGGAAGGGGAGGAAGAAGCAGGTGAAGAAAATGATCCAGATTATGACCCAAAGAAGGATCAAAACCCAGCAGAATGCAAGCAGCAGTGAAACATTGTGTATGTGGCCTTGAGGATTATCTGCACTGTAATAGCCTAAATACAACTATTAGTTACTTACAGCCTTATGTTTTGTATCTTGGTAGAATTAAGTAAACATTTTGTTAAAACAAACTGACAGAACCGGTTTAAAATGTAGGTTCCTTGTACCTAGCATTTTAATAGTACTTTTCTGCCGATATGTAGAATGCAGTAAATCCTAAAGCATGAATTATTAATTCATTGCTATATGTAGTTTGTTTCTAGTGAAGTCTGTTGTCATGTAGCTATTAGACTGCAGCTGTGAAGATATCAGAACTCTTGACGGAGACCACTATTCGTTTAGAAAAGATCCTTTCCCAGAGAACCAACCAAAGTATTTTTGGCCCAGTAGTTTAAATGGGGTTAAGTCTGCTTGCACTGGCTGGGCCTTCATTACTTTGTCATAGAAATAGCAGTGACTTGTACTAATTAGGAAATGACATACGTTTCAAATTTCATAACTTCTATATAAACTGTTAATTTCCATCAAGACCACATTGAATGTTCATAATTGTTTGCTTGTTTATGCTCTAGGTTTTTGTATTTTGTGATGGTGACCTAAAAAAAATCTCTAGAAACATCATATTAAGATTGTTTATCACTGGGATGTGAATAAACCTAGTATTTTCAGGAAAAAAAAGTGTTTATCACTGATAAACAGTTTATTCTTATCAACGGATATGTGCTCTATACACAGTGAACAACACTTTTTTAAAAAAGTAAACCCGAAATTCAATTTTCTGGCACACTTCCACTTCCTGAAGCAGAAACACAAGGTTGACCATAAAGAACTCTGCATTCTTGCTCTTTGAGAATGAACAAATGGTGCCACCTACAGTCTCATTCTAGTTTCCCAGGATTTTTATACACATGCACGCAAGAGCACACCCACACAAGAATACAAGCGTACACATGTTCTCCTTTGAAATCTGGAGAAGATGGGAAAGTATCACCGTTCGATTTGAAGTTCTAAGGACGGCTGCTTTCTTACAAAGAAACTTCAAAAAGGAAAGAACTCTGAGCTTAACAGCTTGATTTCTTGAGAGATTGTGCAGGCAGTCCTTGAGTTACAACTATTCTTTTAGTAACTGTTTGAAATTGCATCAGCCCTGAAAAAAGCGTCTTACCATGGTCTTCATACTTACAACCCTCTCCAATGGTCACGTGATCAAAATTTGGGGGCTTGGCGACTGGTATGTATGTACGTCCATCATTTGCGATCTTCCCAGCCAGCTTCCAAAAAGCAAAATCAATGGGGGAAGTTGGGTTCACTTAACAACCAAACGATTCACTTCAACAATGGCAGCGATTTCCTTCAAGGTCGCCAACTTGAGCATCACTCACTCAAACCACTTCCTTGCTTAACAATGGAAATTCTGATCCCAACTGGGGTCATTAAGTTGAGGACTATGTGTGCTTTGCTCCCACACTAAAAACCTGTGGGGCAGGTGGATGCATTATTTGTGAGCTTCTGAACCTTGTATAACCTGCCCACGCTCACACAATATATGTGGCCAGCCCAGGACCCCACTTTAGGGGATGGACAGTGAGGTTAAGGAGAAAACGCAAGGTTTAAGGCACCCTATTGCTCCTTTGTTATTTTTCACTCAAGGCCTTAGAGGTATGACCTCAAAGGTCTATGAAAAGGATGCTTGCAAGCCATCTTTTTGCACCAGTCTTTTAACAACGCCAGGCACCTGAAGATCCATTACTGACTTTTTCTTGGCACTCTTCAAAAGTGCCACCTGCTTGCACACCTTCTCCATGTCAACCCAGCTTGGTCCTGTCACTTGAGTGACACACAATTCCCAGATTCCGTTAGTCCAGTATTTGGATCGGGAGTCTCTACTCACAGTCACACATGCCCTTGTCACCTCGAGGATCGACTACTGCAACGCTCTCTACATGGGGCTACCCTCGAAGAGTGTTCGGAGACTACAATTAGTGCAAAATGCAGCTACGCGAGCGGTTGCGGGCCTGCCCCGTCGTGCCCACATTTTGTCAACTCTCCGCATGCTGCATTGGCTGTCTATTGGTCTCCGAGCGTAATTCAAAGTGTTGGTTATTACCTATAAAGCCCTATATGGCTCTGGACCAGGATACTTACGGTACCGTCTTCTGCCACATACTTCCCTTCGACCGGTGAGAACGCACAGGGTCGGCCTCCTCCGGGTCCCATCAGCGAAACAATGCCGTCTGGCAGGTCCTAGGGGGACGGCCTTCTCTGTTGTGGCGCCCACCCTCTGGAACCAACTGCCTCCTGAAGTCCGGGTTTCCCCCACTCTCCTGGCCTTCCGGAAGAATTTGAAACCTATCTATGCCGGCAGGCCTGGGGATGATTGTGTCTGTATGATGAATGTGTTTGGGGGGTCTTTTAAATGCTTTGTCGACTCGGTTTTTGGTTTTTAAATGCTGTGTTGTTTTTTGTTCATGTTGTTAGCCACTCCGAGTCCTTTGGAGAGGAGCGGCATAAAATCTAATTAATAAATAATAAATAGACTTTCTGAACAATTACACTGTTCTCACCAGACACCAAAACAAAACGTTCTTGGGCCTGGATGTGGCAATAAAAGTCTGAGCTGATGCATGTGACTCTCTGCTCGAAGCATCCTCCACACCACCACAGGACGGAAAAAATATATATCTTTAATAGCTTAGTAATCAGCACGGTATTTTGATTCGCAACTAGTTTTATTCTTAAGCCAAAGAGCTCAGGGACTGGGATGGGTCAGCTTGGATTGCATTTAGCATTGTACCTGTGCTGTAAAAGACTGGCTAGAAGTATGTTCTGTACCTTGCAGCTATATATTAGAACCAGACCACCCTGTTGGGTCACCATTTGAGAGATATTTCCTTCCCTAAACACAGAAACAGAATGACCATGAGAGAGCGGCAGTGGGAGCATCAATGATATCCGACATCCTGCTGGCTTCTCCATTGATTTTCCTTGAAAGAACCTTGCAGGGAGCACTGGAAATAACGATGTGATTGCAGCTGTCCACAGCAGCACTGAAGGGGCCACAACTTTGTCAAACTTCAATCCCCTGGGAATCCTGGATCCTGGATGCATTCTGTAAGATAGCCTGCTGGAGGTACATGGACTCAAAAATTGTCGCCCTATGAACATTTCGCCCAATTGAAGTTTACAAACGGTCAATCAGATATGAGAGCTTTAATGGCACATAAATGGCATCCAAGATGTGAACAATCAAGTGACTCCCAAAATTACAAATGAAGGAAACTGGCTTTTACCTGGATAAAGAATCTCACCTGATAAGTCCAACACATTCTACAATTGCTACTGGGGCGTTGAAAATGTCAAATACAAGTCAGACCCATAATCTGCTACCCTTTTATTTAGGGGTGCTGGAATTAAATCTGGAGCCTCCTACGAGTCAAGCATGTGTTTTATATGACAATGGGCTCAAAGATACACCGTTAAATTATTCCAGAGATGCACAGCGCTAGAAGCATTTTGTTACAAAGGAAAAAAGAGATTTTTTTTTTAATTAACACATATTTCTGCCAAGATCACTTACAGCATGAGGCCAGGCTTTCAAGTAGATTGTCAATATGCGAATTACAAAACAGATTCCACTGTAAACATTTTCACCAACTTGCAGAAGGAAGGCTGAATATTCTGATGGATCTTTAGCGGTGCGTTCTGTTTCAACAAGATTTTGGTCAAGGTGTACTTTTTAAAGATGCAGGGTGGGTGGGTGGTGTACAATGTATATACAGTGGGGGGATACAACCTGTCACCATTTACTAACTCTCCAGACCCCAAAGCTGGAAAGACTGGGCTTTGCATTAAAATGCAGAAGTTCCATAGCTTGTCTGGGAAAACCATTCTTTGCCTACGTGCCACTTCCAATTTTGCAATTCCATCTCTGTCTCATCTCGTGTGCGCGTGCACGCAGACGCACAAGCGAACAAATCCTGGCTGGCTGCAAGATCTTGCTTGGCCATCGGTTAGGCAGACACTGAAAGCTGCTTCATTCTGCAGCTGCACTGCCTTTCCTATGGAATGATGATAACGAGGGGGGGAGGTTTCGCACTGAGCCCCCCCTCCCTCTATTTGCCATGTGAGGTAGGTCGGCTCCATTTCTCATATAGGAATCAGGCACAGCACGGTTAAGAGATCATCCTGCACATTGGCAGTAGAGCCAGCGGGTTTCTTGGCATCTTACAAGCAGAGTCATCCTGCTTCCTTATCATAATCGCTCCAAATTTTACTCGATCCAAATAAATAAAGAAAGAAAAAAAACCAGGACTACATTATAGAGCAAATAGTACAGCAAACAGTTAGTCATCAGTGTCGGCAGTGGTAATAATCGGAGAACAATATCAGCTGCAATCTCTTCAAAACAAATCTCAGATCTAGGGATAGGTTTGAGGTTCAATGGGATCCCTATCTATCGTTCCCCTGTTGGACTACTCAGCAAACCATCCAATCTGAGCCTGTTTTCTGAAATGCCACAGGAAAGATTAGAGATAGCAAAGGTGTGTTGATTCACAGGAAACACAGAAGTTGACTCATAAAAGCTTTTGAGAGTGGGAGGGTGGGGAATAACCTTTCCCTAAGGCAACCTTGCTTCAAGGGGAAGCAAACCAGAAACATGCCTCTGATTACAAATGCATCATGGTCACTCCTGGAAATGGGTGTTCTGCCCAGGCCTAGTCGGGCTGAAGTCAAATAGTTATCCAGTGTAGCTATTTAAAGTCACTGCAGTTAAAGTACCGAAGTCAATCACAAGTGCTGCTGCTTTGTTTTGTTTTTCTATAAATGCAATCTCAATGGATATACAAGAATAAAGGTACAGGTGCTGAAGTCCTTGTCACACCTGCCATGTACCTGCTAGTGCTCCACTGTCATCAGGACAAAGAAAGGGTTGAGGGCCTGGGTATCCAAGCAGATTCTCTCCGACAGAGGGAATCCCTTGGGCCTCTGCTACTAGTTCTCCTTCAGAGTCAAATTCTCCAATCTGTCTTTGACCTCCTTGTGGGTTTTGTCGCTAGCGGGCTTGTTAGGGTAGCTGCGTTCTCCGAAGATTGTGCTTCCGATTCTGACGTTGGTAGATCCAACTTCAATCTGGGCAGAGTTCAAAGTGAGAGAAAGAACTACTGTCAGGAGCGGCATACATGACACGAACTGAAGGAACCTCCTTCTCCTTAGCTAGGAATACGGAGCAAGAACAGGGATCCTCAACCTTGACAAGTCAGAAGTCTGGGGTTCTGAAGTACACCTATCATTTGCTAGGGGGGAGAAACGCTGGTTTCAGGCAACTAGTGGAATGGAACTCCCTCACAGGTCCTACTGATCAAATGGCAATAGCAGCAAAAACCTAAGCCAATCAAAATGAATGAATCAAAACTCTTGAATCCCTACAAGCTGATTTATAGAAACACATCTAGTGCATCTAGCCAGTACTTCGTAGCAGTTACCCACTAAGATCTCAGAACTTTCTATATAGGCCTTCTAATAGGAGATGCCTATTAATCTTCTGAATATGGAGATTTGCTGTCTTTGAACTATGCCTCCCTCTAATCTAGCCTGGTGAAGACAAGCCATAATGGAAGCCACCATAATTTAGGTTCTGAGATAACTCACATGCTTTACGTCCCTCCCCAAAAAACCATCCAAGTTCAGTTGATAATACCGGTAGTTCTGGGTAAAAAGGTCCAGCGGTTGGTGCTTGGCTTGTCCTTGAATAAATCCACAAAGAACCTGCTACTGTCTAGATCAGGGGTGTCAAACTGCCAGCCCACAGGCTGGACGCGTCACGAGGAAATCGCGCCCAACCCATTGTCGGCAATGAGAAAAAAACTCCGATACGTTGCACGACGTCACGTGACATCGCGGGTTTGACATGTCTGGTCTAGATCAACTAGTCCACTGTTTAACTATTCCTTAGATAACAGTGGAGTAGATAAACCATTCCACTTAGCTGGAAATAAGTTCATTCATTTATAGCTTGACACATTAGGAAGGTATTAGGTTAGGAAAGATGATCTAGACCAGGGGTAGGCAACCTTGGCTCTTTTATGACTCATGGACTTCAATTCCCAGAATTCCTGAGCCAGCCGTGCTGGCAGCCAAGGTTGCCTACCCCTGATCTAGACCCTTCAGTAGCTTCCTTCAATGGGCGAGATGGCAATATCAAAAGGTTTCTGATAATCTTTGGTGAAAGTGACAAACAGACTTACTGCATGTTGAAAGTCTGTAGACATCCCCATGCTCAACTCAACCTTTTCAATAGGGATATTGAGCTTTTCACACAATTCTTGACGAAGAGATATTAACAGCTGGAGAAAGAGGTAGGGAAGTAGAGAAAGAACATAGGTCAATCTCTTCCTTAAAAGCCAAGATTTTCCTATCAGTATTATCTCTCAAAATTTCACCCACCTGGAAGTCGGGATTGGGACCCTTACTGAGATCGTGCCCAAAGCTTCCAATTGTCATCAAGCCAACAAATTCTAGGTTGGGACATTTCTGAAGGATGTGTTCCACTGTTGTGATCAGTTCTCCAGGCGGAAGCCCATGTTTACCTATAACAGAGAACATATCAATGCACTTTCTGTGGATGGAGCCCTTTACAGGAAGATACCCCTGGCGAGTTGTAGATGCATTTCACAATTATGGCATGATTCTTTGTCCAAGACTAACGAAATCATAAATTCTATTCCTCCATACTCATGGAGAAATGACATTGGGACCATTTGCTGGCCATTTAGCTACCTTAGCGCAACTGGTGTGGTATTTGTAAAGGGAAGCCCATAAGTTAAGTTGTTGGGGTGTAGGTTTTCCAAGTGGTTTCAAATCCAAACATTGTAAGGTCTTTTACAGATATCCTGCCAAACTGCAAAGTGTAGATATCACTCTTCTCCACCCATTGAATGTGTGCATCACAAGTTCTCAAAAATGAGCTTCTTGACTTTATACTCAAAACGGACAAACCAGCCAAAACCTTAGCATGACTCAGTCATGTTTGTGTGTGGAAGTACAACACCTCGTCTACTTACTCGTTTCTCCACTGGTGTTCACTTGCACCATGATCTTTAGCTTTTCAGAAGAGTTCTTTTTTTGCCAAGTACTATTCACCTTATCCGCCAGTTTAATGGAGTCCACTGTTTCCACCATAAAGAGGTTTGGCACCACTGAAACAAATAAAAAAGGGTCTTAGCAAATATCATTTGTGATATACACTAGATCAGGGGTAGGCAACCTTGGCTCTTTTATGACTCGTGGACTTCAACTCCCAGAATTCCTGAGCCAGCATGAAAATCTCTCCCTTTCCCCTCAGCATGGCTGGCTCAAGAATTCTGGGAGTTGAAGTCCGCGAGTCATAAAAGAGCCAAGGTTGCCTATTCCTGCACTAGACCAATGTTTCTCAACTGTGGCAACTTTAAGACGTGTGGACTTCAACTTCCAAAATTCCATAACCAACCATGCTGCTGAGAAACTTACTTTATTATTCCGAAATTCAACAGCAAATGGTTAACAAGTTATGAAAATGGAAGGTTTACTCCCGCTGATACTTAAAATATATCACTTAGATTAGTGAATTGGCTGCATGTTTGTTCCGTGCCTGTTCATGATTCTATTCATTTCCCCATGACCTCTGTTTTCTTGCATCAATTCTAGAAATCCCTTGGATAGACCTGTCATATTAGTCATTTATTAAGCACCATTTAC
This sequence comes from Bothrops alternatus, assembly GCA_034064705.1. NCBI lineage: Eukaryota > Metazoa > Chordata > Lepidosauria > Squamata > Viperidae > Bothrops > Bothrops alternatus. The sequence goes on along the minus strand of JARGCV010000225.1, from coordinate 1,461,547 downwards.
ATAGATGGCACAAAATAATTAAATACAATAAAGCATCCATTCTTAAAATTGGAAGACGTGCACAGAATAAAGGAGAGAGTGGCCTGTTCCTTGCCCAGTACAATCTGATCAAACATCCTATGCTTTATTTAACCCCCTCCCCTCATTGAGATAAATAATTTATAAACAGTCACTTAATAGTGAGATGGGTGGTACATAAATGCAATTAAAAAATAAATATATACATCATAATCTGAAATTCCAAAGCCAAGTGAGACATTCATTTAACTTGAACATATCACATCAAGCCTTTCTTGCTATAGTAAATTTTTCCCTACCCAGTCTCTTAAATCAGTACTAAAAGCAAATATAATTACCGATTAGCTTGTTGACATTACTCTTCTGCAGATGGCCAATAAAATGCCATTTAATCTCCGGACATGAAGAAAGAATCTAAGATAGAGACAAGAAAATGTGACATTCTGGCTTGAAACTAAATGGCATTATTTTATATTTATCCATCAAAACTGCTATATAGAGATACATAGGATTAAAAGTCATCAGACAATTCCGATTTTCAAAGAAAGGCACAAATGTCAACCAACTTCTTAAAAAAAATTGGATATTCTTGTTGTGCATGCATGTTTAGCATTACCTAATTACTATTGCTAATAACCCTGACCAGTTTCCAGAGCATTCCAGATGAGAAAATTGTTTCAAATTACTAGGGCTCTCAAAGACAAAGAACGACGTCATTCAAAGTAGTCTCTTATTTAGACCTAGACCAAGTTGCAAATTTCAATAGAGAGGAATCTTCTGCAGAACAAATGAGTGGCCAATTTATTCCAACAATGATATGTTCTATACCACTCAGAATACTGACCACTTGAAATTTTTATCTAAGAAATACACATACCCCTACTTACACTGGAATCTGATGCCTTTTCTAATAATTCTTGAACCTATAGAAAATAAAAACATCCAATTAAGATTTCAAAGTTTACTTTCATTTACTTCATGCAGGCTGTCATAACTGACATCACAAGAAAAAAAAAGGATTAGGAAAAGCTAAGTTACAGGAAAGAGAAGAAACCTCTGCCCAAACTGTGCACAGTGTCACCACCTGCTTATTTGTCCTGAATAAACATTACTATCTTTGTACATATACATTCAACAGAAGTGTGGTGCCCTACCCTATTTGCTTAAATAAATTTATTAGGGTTATAAAAAACAAATTACCTTTGCCTATATATCAACACCACTATTTAGTGGTAGATAAATCATACAATGAAAGATACACATACATTTCCCATGTGTATCAACACTACTAGGTACTGTAAATCACAAAATGAAAGATTATATAAAAATCTCTGATCCATCTGCAGCATAAGAAGATTCTCATATCTGTTGGAAAGTACTCAAATCTATTTTAGCTGCTTTTACAACCTCAACCTTTTTCAGAAAAGTTGCATTCTTCTGAAGATACAATGAATGAGCATATGTATATATTTCAAGCAGCTGAAAAATAAGAGAGTCCCAGCAACCTTACTTGAAACAATTCAGGGATCTCACGTTAGCACGTTTAATTTTCTTTGCTTCAGGAACGTGTAGCCCAATTTAACATTAACTAGCAAGTTCCAAAGTCAAATTGGTGGAGAATCAATTAGGCTGGGCAGCGGGGAGGCTCCTGTCTCATTCTTTCCTGTCTTTCGACCTTAGATTAAACCAGGTACTCACATAGTTTTCTCCAAAGCTACGCTGCCCATGGTTGTAAGCCTCAATGACCATTTCTGCTGGTTTGGTTTTACTGACAGCCACTAAACGAGGTGGCGTAGTAGGTAAGGTCTGTATTTGCAAAGAAAAAGAAGAAGAAGATGATTAAGTCTATGCATGTTTTCTCACAGCTTGATAAGTGGGATGTGGGAAGCAATTACTAAAGACCCATCAACATATCAGGCAAACAAAAGGAGGGCAACCTGGTTCCCCTTCACATTTTGGACTACTCGCACAAGCTTTATTAATGGGCATTCATGTTGTCCATGGATTGTGGCAGACACAATCCAAGAGACATGGAGAGGACTACGGTAGTTTGCATACTCCTGGAACGAGGCAAATTCATTATTTATTTATTAGATTTATATAGCTACCCATCTCTGGGCATACAATAAGCAACCAGTTAATTTAAACAACAGTTAATCGCAAATACTACAAATAAAATTAAAACACGGGAGAACAGACCAGTATTTAACACAGAACCCATCTTGCGGGCTCCCCCATCTCTAGGATTTCCCAAGCCTGCTGGATACAAGCAGATTGTCGAGGATTTCCTGTATTCACTTTATCTAACTGCAGGGATGAATAACACGTGAACATCACAGTTTTATGTCACCTTAAAGAATGCGTTAAAATCCAAACGGTCGCTTTCGTAGGCAAAAGGATTTTGCATCTTTAGATGCCTCAACCTTTTCACTTGGGACAAGTCCGACTACACACACCGTGCAATTTATTATTGGAGAGTTAAGTTTGGGATTAAAAACTCAGGAGATGCCTGGGAGCTCCTTTTCCTACTAACAAATTGAACTAAAAGGCAAAAGCTTTTGAGAACTGTTGTTCGCTTCATCGGATGCATAGAATGACTAGGCGGATATTAGATTAAAATTGGAATGAATTGGGGGGAAAGGCAGCAAGAAGGCAGGTTGGCTACCTTCTGTGCCCATCCCCTGATTTCACTCTGACCTCAGCCTAGCCATTCTCCAGGCAGCTAATCAATTCCTAATAACACACCTATCAACTTATTTATTTCTATATTGCCTCTTTTACCCATGCTATTGCAAGCCATGCAGCTCAGGATAACATACTTTAAAGCATTTTTTACCTTGTGCATTGAATACCTTCTGTTTTGTGGCCAGCATGCAGCTAAGAATAACACCTATTAGGTATTAACTTTTTGTTTTGTTTTTAAATTTAGATTGTGCATTTTATCTATGCGGTATTGCAAGCCGCCTGGCGCCCCGCCCACGTCAGAGGGGCGGCGATCCAAAGCAGATAAGTAAATAAATAAAGATATTATATTTGCAATGACGTTCCTTCTCTCACCCGCCCCGGGGTCGCAGTACAAAAAAGAAAAAGAAAAAAAAGCCTTTTGAAAAATCAGATTTTTTTTTCCGCCTTTCGCCGCCCGAGGAGCTCCAGAGGCGCGCGGACTACGCCTCCCAGCCAGGGCGGCCTCTGAAGAATATGGGAGTTGTAGTCCCCAAGCCCTGGAAGCCGTCGGTCGGCGGTCGGCGGGCAGTCCGGCCACTCCGGCCGCGGAAGAGCCCGAAGGAGCCGGCGCGAAGTCCGAGCGCAGGGCCGGTTCCGCGATGCCCGTGCCGAGCGTGGGCTCCGGCGGGCCCTGCCCTCCACCCCAGCCCCGGCACAGCACCTGGGGCCTGCGGGCCGCCGCCTGCTGCACTTGCTCCCGGACCGCCCGGAGCATCTGCGGCAGGCCTTCCCCAGCAGCCATGCCGCCTCTCCACATTCCTCGCCGGGCCTCCTCGTCTTCCTCTGCGCGCAGCCCGCGCCGGGACCCCACCCACCCCCTCCCGCCTGCGCCAGCTTCCGCCACACACGCGGGAGCCAATCGCCGCTCGAGGCCGCGCTCACCTGGCCCGCGGGATTGGGAGGAGAGGCCGGAAGGAGGCGGGGCTAGCAGAGCTGACGGGGCTCTCCTCTTCGGCCATTTTGGGAAGGGCGAAGCGGGGGAAAGGAAAAGGGAGCCGTGGAGGCTGGAGCACGCATGCGCACACCACTAGCAGGGGCCGAGAAAGCTGGAGACGCGCATGGGACGCTTCTGCCGAACAGACAGGCGGGCGGGCGAGCGAGTGGGTGGAGAACACGCGTGCACGAAGAGGGGTTGTGAGAAGGATTAAGGTTGCAGGTTGCAGCCCGGGTCCTAATGTCAAATCCTTATTGCAACATAGGGTTGCAATCCATCTTTACCTTCCCCTAATGCAATGTAATACTAATCACTTTATTGTCACTTTGAATGTACACCAATCGGCAGACATCAAAATGAAATTTCGTTGCATACAGCTCTCAAAAGAGTCACCGCCTGGTTCGTGGCCAGTTCAAAGTTTCAGACCGTCCATTTTAGTCTCATGGAAATGGAGCTCCATGTGGATTAGCCCTCCTCAAATTAGCTTGTAGTCCTGCACGACAACCTCGCCTCCTTTCCGTTTTCTGATCCTGACTCTTCCATCTTTTCCTTAAAGGGTGCACAAGTGATGATGGTGATGGTGATAAGAGTTGGAAGGGAGCTTGGAGGTCATCTAGTCCAACCTCCTGCTCAGGCAGGAAACCCTACCATTTCAGACAAATGGTTGTCGTCTCTTCTTAAAAACTTCCAGTGTTGGAGCATTCACCAGTTCTGGAGGCAGGTTGTTCCACTGATGAATTGTTCTAACTGTCAGAAAATTTCTCCTTAGTTCTAGGTTGCTTCTCTCTTTGGTTAATTTCCATCCCTTGCTTCTTGTCCTGTCTTCAGGTGTTTTGGAGAAGAGCTTGACTGCCTCTTCTTTGTGGCAACCCCTGAGATATTGGAAGACTGCTAATATGTCTCCCCCTATCCTTCTCTTCCTTAAACTAGATATACCCAATTCCAGCAGCCGTTCCTTATATGCTTTAGCCTCCAGTCCCCTAATGATCTTTGTTGCTCTTCTCTGTACTTTCTAGAATCCCAACATCTTTTTTATATCGTAGTGACCAAAATTGGATGCAGTATTCCAAGTGTGGCCTTACCAAGGCATTGTAAAGTGGTATTAACACTTCATGTGATCGTGATTCTATCCGTTAATGCAGCCTAGCACTGTGTTGGCTTTTTTGGATGCTGCTGCACACAGCTGGCTCCTATTTAAGTGATTGTCCACTAGGACTCCGAGATCCCTCTCAGTTACTACTATTGAGCAAGGTATCAGATATACTGTACCTGTGCATTTGGTTTTTCTTGCCTAAATGTAGAACCTTACATTTGGCAGCAGGTGTGCTTGCCTCTGGGATACATGAAGTTCCCTAGTCACCTCCCCCCATTTTCCAGGTTTGCTGCAAATACACAGCCCCCTTGGGAGTTTGCTAATTTATTTCTGGAAGCCTTTTGGTTTCCCTATGCTTACACTGATCTTGCTTTCCTTTTCTGTTTCTACCTTGGCTCATTTCTGGATGGCTCATTGCTTGAGCCCCAAGAATGGTCTACACTAGTTGACACCAACAGGGTGGCTTGTGCACGCTTGTTTGGACACCCATCTTCCCCATTGATCAGAGAGAGAAGCTGAAAGCTATCCTTGGAATCCAATGTATCTGAAAATGCAAGGTTTTCATTTTAGGAAGAGGGAAGAATAGTGTGTGTGTGTGTGTGAAGTGGTTTGGGAAGGATGAGGCAGATATCATCATTAAAGATTCCACCCAAACCTCCCATATTTGTAGGGCCACTAGACTAGCGGTTCTCAACCTTTTTCAGGCCGAGACCCCACCTGCGCGACGGCCCGAACCGCGCATGCGCGGCGCGACGGCCCGAACCGTGCATGCGCAGCGCGACGGCTCGAACCGCGCATGCGCGGTGCGCACGCGACGGCCCGAATTGTGCATGCGTGGCGCGCACGCGATGGCTGAGGGGAAATGGGAAAAAAAATGGCAGACTGCGGTGTTTGGCGACCCCCGTGAAACAGTCGTTCGACCCCAAATGGGGTCGCGACCCACAGGTTGAGAACCGCTGCACTAGACTGATTGGGACAACTTGCTCAGCTGTAATGCTTTTGGTTTCCGCCAACTGTTTCATTTAATAAACCATTGTTAAATAAATCACAGCATCACACATATGTGAATTCAGCTGACACCACCACCTACCCAACCTTTTTCACCAAGTATGGACTATATTTCCCATCTGTACTTGCTAATAAGATAAGGAACACACAGTGCTTGCTTTTCTCCAGGACATTTATAAAATAAAGAGTTACAATGCAGTAGTGAAACGCACGTTTCAACCTTATAAAGACATAAATGATTTATGCCTGAAGTTTAAAAAGATGAAAGATCTCTGATAATCAAGTTCTAGTGAACCCCGCAGGAGTGCTTGGCAGAACAGCTCCATAAAATGTCTCAATTTTAAAATAAGACTTTTTTTTTTGTATGTGTGTGTTTCTTGTGCTCAGGAAATGTTTCCAAGATACTATCCAATTCTTAGATTCTTCAACTATTTTTGTGCCTCCCTCCCACCAACATTATTTCAAGCCCCAGCATATGTGCAGTAACTCATTTTTCACTCTGAAAAGAGATTCCCTAAACACACACATTAAGGTGTACTTATTCTAAAAGCAAAGAACATTTTTATTGAGTCATTACAATAAATATCAAAATGTACCGGCAGTTTCATACACAATTTTCTAAGGAAACAATCGAACAGATTAGAAACACAGCAGCATGTCGGAACGGCAGATGTCCCAAAAGCCAGCAACGTTGATTGCCTCCTTCCGTGGAGAGCTCATTTGAAGTGTAAAAGTCCTTTTTCACATCCTTGCATACAGGAAATAAGCGT